>JAQZBX010061436.1:0-17101 GCA_029593785.1 Cabassous unicinctus
TTATCATAAGCCAAAATTGATTCAAAACTTCTTTCAGCATTATCTAGAAATTCATCAACCTCAAATTTTTCTCACAAATAAAATATGTAAAGCATTTAAAGAACCGGAACTTTCTGCAATTTAATATTTTTCTCCTTTGAGATAAATTATTTTAATTTTAAATGCATATATTTTTAGTTATTTCTGAGGTAAAATAAATCACCTAAAATTTTTCTGCAAGTCCTGTCAAATAGAAACTTTACCAAGAAATTGTGTCTCACAAGTATACCAGTGAGCTACTGTGAACATAAGCAGAGCAGAGTATCTCTTGCCTTTCATCCTGATAATGCCATGATACCTCTTATATTGAGGATTGCTGATAATGCAACTTTTGGTCATGTCTGGGACCAATTTCCAAAGAAGATAGCCTGGCAAGATGCCAAGGATAAAAGTTCAAGAAGTAATGCATCTAATGTTGGTTTTATAACAGAGAATTGCCTTTCTCATAGAAACCACATCATTTTGAGCATCTTATTTTGGCTTTCTTTCTGATGGTCTAATTTATGGGTAACAGAGAAGGTATTTTTAGAAAAATATTTAAGTTAATCTGCAGCTGAAAGGTCAGAATGTTAACCACAATTAATTGAAATAGCACATTTTTTTACAATGAAACATTTTTATACTTAAAAATGTGACATTATCATGGGAATAAGCATTGTATGTGAAGGAAAATGTAAATCATTTATAAATGTCAATCTTTAGGTGTATTTTCTTCTAATTATTTTCTTTAGTGCATATATTTATTTATATGTATACTTACGAGTAAGTATCACACTGTATATTCAGCAAAATCTTGCTTTTATTATTAAATACTTATAATGCACCTTGACTGAAATTATATTAGACTTTTGTAAAACCCATAGGTTAATGTATTTTGCATTGGCTGAAGCAGCATAGAAACTTCTTTCTATGAGTATGCACCAACTGATGAAAGGGCAATTTTGAAGCATCACAAGGAAAACATGGTGAAGTTTCCATGCAGATTAGAGAATGTCACCGTATTCATCTATATAGCAGATATATTGTTATATTTGGACAACTATGTTTGTGCAATTTGTTTCAATATTTTAGTGATTTGGCTTTTATTATATAAAAGAACATGAGAGAAGTAAGTAAAAATTAGTGCTTAGATGAGTAAATATTTTGTAATTAATTTCATGGCCAAAAGCTTACTTTTTCTCTATAAAACTAAGTGAAATACAGTCTTTAAAAAATAATAACATATATTCTTTAATTTTTTAAAAGAGAGTTAGATTAGATAAATGTTACACAAAAACTATCAGGATTCCCATATGCCCCTTGCCCACACCTCCCTCACCCTCCCACATAAACATCCTTCATTAGTGTGGCACATTCATTGCAATTGATAAATGCATCCTGGGGCTTTGCCATTAAGCATGGACCATGCTTAATGCATTCTCTCCCACACAGTTCTGTATGTTATGCGATGATATAAAATGGCCTATATCTGTCATTGCAGTGCCATTCCAGATTAATTCTGTATTAGTCAGCCAAAGGGATGCTAATGTGAAATACCAAAAATGGGTTGGTCTTTATAAAGGGTATTTATTCAGGGTAGAGGTCCACAGATACCAGGCCATAAAGCGTTAAGTTTCTTCTCTCACCACAGTCCATTGCCACGTGTTAGAGCAAGACAGCTGCCCATGTTTCCCAGGGTTCAGGCTTCTTGGGTTCCTCTCTTTCCGGGGCTGCATTTCTCTCCGGGCTTAGCTCCTGTTTTCTCCACAAGGTCAGCTGTAGAGGATCAGGCGAACGCTTCTCTTCTCCTGGGGCCTTCTTTCCAACATCAAAACTGCTTCTCAAAAACTGCTTCAACTCTGTTCTTTGCCTTGCCTTTTATATTCCATTCCTCACCTTCCAAGGGGTGGGGCTCAACGCCCTACTGACATGGCCCAGTCAGCGCCCTAATCATAACTTAATCATGCCCATATTAACAGCTCAGTTTACAAGCATAATCCAAATATATTTTTGGAATTCATAATTACATCAAACTGCCCAACTGCAACAATTCCCAAGTCTCAAAAAAGCCCCTGTATTACAACTGTTTTTCCCTTTCCCTGCCCCTAAAGCCTCCTGTGGCCACTGGCTCCACATCAATGTTGTAATTTCTTCCATTGCTAGAATCACAATATATCTATAGTAGAATACCAGTAAGCCCACTCTAGTCCATAGTTCTTTCCCAAATCCTGAGGATTCTGGGATGGTGATGTCCACTCCACCTCTAGTTGAGAGGGGGCTTATATCCCACTGGGAAGATGGATAGGACTATCTTGCTTGCAGTTGCACACTCTTCCTTGGGATGTTTGCTGTCCGTCATCATTTCCTTGTTAGTTATCCTGGGTGAGTACAATGAGCTGTAGAGTAGGTGTTGCAACTCCAATGAGGCCCAGGTCCCAGCTGGCACGTGGACAGCCCAAACACTCAAGTCTCTGGATATACACCTACAAATTCCAGCACCAACTATAGGTTTAAATAGAAGGGACAGATGAGTCATGTGTGAAATACATTCTTGCTTTTGTTTCATTAATTAACAGTAAACACATCTATTTTCTTGAATTTTCTTTAGAAGCAACTCATACTAAAAAAACTGTTTACACTGCAGAATTTCAGAGACAATTTGATGGTAAGGATCAGCATATTACAAAATAATATATTATATAATTAATTAACATTTGAAAATACAATTCTTCAATTCATCAAAAATTCAATGACACTGAAAAAACTCCTTTGGATATTAAAAGCCAGCATTAATTTATTTCAAAATCCGTGACCTTGGGGTTGAAACAAAAGAGAGATTAATGGAGATTATCTATATGATTGCCACCTCAATAGGGCTTGCTTACTCCTTGCACAATTTCCAGGAGTGAGTTTTTCTTCCAAGCATTGAAATACATTTTTATAGTCATTAGTGTACTTTCAAAAAATATAATTAATATGCAAAGAAAGAATAGTTTACAGAACTTTTTCTGACTAATCTTTTTTGCTGAATCTTTATGGGTGGGATGGTAACCAAGGGCTAAGAATTAATAAGTAATTGTGTTTACAAAATAATTATTTAGACACCTTTATATTTTTAAATAGCCAAAGGATAATCTGTGAAATTACTTAAATTGGCTTAGCCTGGACTTGCTTGTGATGGGCATTCTAAACAGGTCTCACACCTGTTTATGATTACTCTAGATTTAGCCTCACCCTTGTTTATGCTTACTGATGTAATGGTAACCACTCCCCTCTCCTCTGTCTAATATCCATAGGAAGAACTTTGTAACTGACATTTGTTCTTTATAATTCTTTCCCAGTTCCTTCTGACCTCCTCCAGTTTGGTACAGATCCCATCCTTTTCAACCACTTAATGTTTATTAATGAGGGAATCTGTGCCAAATCCACAACAATTATTCAATAGCATCCCAAGGTTATAAATATCAAAATTAATACACTTCCTGGAGGGAATTTTGGGCCATTAAGCCACTGTACTCCCTTGAATGTGCAAACAAATAAACTCTTCTCTCTTTGAAACCCCAGTACCTCAGGAATTGGTCTTTAGTGTGCATCAGGAAGAAAGAAACCACTTTTGTTTTGCATCAGGATTATGTCATCTCTAATAGTAAAAAAGTTTTGGCAGAAGATCAGGAGTAAGAAACAGAAATGAAACATAACTCCTTTGTCCTGAATTTCAAGAAAATTAGAACTTTATCCCTGACAATTATTAAATGTCATTATTTTTTTTAAATTCTATTCTTCCATTTAGTTCTGTCAATTTTCCTTTATGTTTTTGAAAGATTTGTTATGGAATTTTATAATTTTCTGAAAAATTGGCTCCATTGTTATTTTATACTCGCCTTCATATCTCTGGAATAAGCATGTCTTTTTTTTTCTACTAGTACTACATTGCACAATTGTATTTATATGCTATTGAGAGGTACACATTTTTACATTTTTTACTGTTCTCCTATTTCTTACATACATCACATATGTGGGTCTTACATTTTAATAGAATTAGTTACTAGACCTTTTAACTGGAGAGTTTAGTCCACTTGGATTTCAGTCATTATTTATGTGCTATCTTCATATTATGACATACAGTTTTGAAATTCTGTTAATCTCTCCTGGTATCCTTATGGTTAATATAATATTTAATATAAAATTTTATTCTCTCTGTTGAATATTTTTTAACCATACTTCATTGCATTATATTGCTAACGTTTCCTCCAGGGGATAAAATTTAATTTAGTGGTATTAATATTATTATAATTGTTTCTAGGCAACAAGGATGTCAACATAAGACACTTCAGGTTCTGTTCCCCTACAGAGTCTTTGACAAACGACCAAAAAGGGCAAAAACATCTTACTCAAAACTCTAGAAAACAGTTAAATGATTGTATTACCTGGGTGAGACCTGAACCAATAAAATGAAACTTAAAACTAGTAATGAAACCTGGACTTGTCCCCAACTCCTCCCTGGCACATTGTGGAAACCACATGGAAACTTATGGGTCCCTGTCTGTTTTGCAGCCCCTATAAAATTGAGTGCTGATTTCTCATGAGGCAAGAATGCAGTCAGATGAAAAATTAAAGCACTGAAAAAAAATTTTCAACAGTGAATTTTATATCTGACAAGAAAGTCTTAAAAATGATGTAAGCATAAAGACATTCCTAGATAATCAAAAGCTGAGATGAATAATCACCATTATACCTGCCCTATAAGCAATGCCACAAGAAGTTCTTCAACTGAAAGGATAGGATTGTACATCATGGACTGAAGAAGCATAAAAGAATAAATATTTCTGAAAAGGTAAACATGGGTAATTATAACCCCAGTATTGTATTGTGTTTTTTGTAGGTAACTCTACTTTTCATTTGTACAGGTTCTAAAAGATTCATGCATAAAATATAATGCCAACACTATGGTTTAGAATGAATAATGTGTAAAAATATATCTTGTAATAGGTACAACAAAAAAGTGGGGTGGTGATGGGGTTTAGAAACAATGTTTGTGTATATTATTGAAGTTAAGCTGGTATCAAATCAAACAAGATTAATATAGATTAAGGATAATGCATTTAAGCCTAAAAGAAACTGCAAAAATTATATCTGAAAAATGAAAAGAAGAAAATGAGAAGAGACTCAAAGTAGTACAATACTAAAAATAAAAATAAATAAGAAAATTGTCATTAATGGAGAATTAAGGGAGCCACACTGATTTACAGATGCAACACAATCCCAATAAAACTCCCAACAGCTTTTTGCAGAAGCGGCAAAACCAATTTTCAAATTTATTTAGAAGGTAAGGGGCCCAAAATAGCCAAAAGATCTTAAAAAAGAACAAAATTGGAAAACTCTCACTTCCAGACTTTAAAGAATATTACTTAGCTACAGGGGTAAAAACAGCATGACACTGACATAAAGACAGACACATTGACCAATGGAACTGATTCGAGAACTCAGAAATAGACCCTCACATCTACAGTCAAGTGAGTTTAGACAAGGTGGTCAAGCCATACCAGCTAGACCAGAACAGTCTATTCAACAAGTGGTGCTGGGAAAACTGGATATCCATATCCAAAAGAAAGAAAGGAAACACTTATCTCTCATTTTACACAAAAATTAACTCAAAATGGACCAAGGACCTAAATATAAAAGCTACAACCATAAAACTCCCAGAAGAAAATGTAGGAAAACATCTTCAAGATCTTGTAGGTAGTAGTTACTTAAACCTTATACCCAAAGCATGCTCAACAAAAGAAAAAAATAGATGAATGGGACCTACTTAAAATTCAACACTTTTGCACATTAAAGGACATTGTCAAAAGGGTGAAAAGGCAGTCAATTCAATGGGAGAAAATATTTGGCAGTCACATATCCAAAAAGGGTATAATATCCATGATATACAAAAAATCATACAACTCAACAAATAAAAGACAAACTATCCAATTAAAAAAATGGGCAAACGACTTGAAGAGACAATTGTCCAAAGAAGAAATGCAAATGGTGAAGAAACACATGAAAAAATGTTCAACATCACTAGCAATTAGGGAAATGCAAATCAAGATTATGTTGAGTGAAACAAGCCCAACACATAAGACAAATACTGTATGATTGTGCTATTATAAACTAAATATTTTGTGTAAGTCATAGAGTTAATAATTAGAATATAGGTCACCAGAAAATAGAATGAGGGTAAAGAGTGGAAATCTGAGGGTTAATTTGTGCAGACTTGGTAAAAAAGTTGTTTGTAAACCTTTGGAAATGAATAGAAATGGTGAAAGCATATCATGGTGTCTGTAACCAGCAGTGCTATTGTATGGGTATGACAGGAGTTGAAAAGGAAAATTTAAGATCAAGTATATTACTAGAAGGAAATCTAAAAGCTGTAATATGGGAATATGTAATATAAAATAGTAAAACTTCATGTTAAACACGAATATGAATGATATTGTATATATGACTCTTTTACAAAATATAAATACAAATATACTAGAAAGAAGGAAACAGAATAGCACCTATGTACGGCAGGGAAAGCATAGAGAGATTGAGAGGTGTTTGGTTTTGTTTATTTCTTTTTGTTTATTATGATTATTATTGGAATAATGAAAGTGCTTTAAGAATGATTGAAGTGATGAATGCACAGATATGTGATTACAATGAATACCATTTATTGTACAGTTTGGATAGATTTATCTTTATTAATATGTATTAATAACATTTTTTTTGTTAAAGAAAAAAAAAGCGATGACTTACAAAACACAAATAGTAAAAAATGGCAGAAAAAAGTTCTTCATTATCCATAACTACTTTGAATAAAAATTGACTAAACTTTCTAGTCAAAAGGAAGAGATTAGAATAATGGTTAAAAATCAGAATCTAACAATTTTTTTTAAAAAGCCTTATTTTAAATTCAAAGACACAAGTTGGTTGAAAGTATAAAAAAGAAATATTCCATGCACATAGTAACAAAAGAGAGTTAGGGTAGCTATACCAATATCATATGGTCAAAGGGACAATGGAGTACACTGTATACTAATGAAGTGGTCAATTCAACAAACTGATATAAGAGTTATATGTCCATGTATATGCCCAGAAACAGCAGAGACACACTATAATGAAGCAAATATTGGCAATTTTGAAAGGAGAAATGGATGACTCTATGTTCTCATGTTAGACTTCAATATACATTTAATTATGGTTAGGACACCTGTATAAGCAACTGATAAAGAAATGGAAAACCTGAGCAATACTATAAATAAACTAGAGCTAACAGACATACTTAGAACACTTCACCCAACAAAAGCCGAATATACTTTATTCTCTAGTGCTTATGGGTCATTCTTCAGAATAGACCATATGCTAGATCATGCAATAAGACAATAAATTTAACAAAATTTTAATCATTCAATAAATTTTCCCTTGCAACACTGAAAAGGAGCTAGAAATTAAGAACAGAGGCTAATTGGAAAATTCACTAATACGTGAAAATTTAAAAGTACAATCTGGTGTGGGACGTGACTACTGGAGATAAGCCTCCCTGGCACCAAGGGATTATTACCAAGTACCAATGAGCAATGTATTTGAGAAAAAACCTTGCCCAAAGGGGAAAATATTAAATATAAATGAGTTTTATGGCTAAATGATTTCAAAGTGAGTTGGGAGGTCATTCCAGAGCATACCCTTATGCCGTCTCACTGACTGCCACACTAAACAGTGCCTCAAGCAGGGGTGTTCCTATGGGCTCTAGAGACATCTAGACACTATAAGCAAGGCAGACAACCCCAGGAAATCCATACTCTGTCAGGGGATCTTACCTTGTATTATATAATAACCTATCTCCCCAGTGTATCAGAGGGAGATTCATTTATAATTTTCCTACCCATGGTTCTTATGTTCCTTTTATTTAAACCTATAATTATGTAAATATGTGTCCCATATTAATTCTTCTCTCTCTTCATATGTTAATTGAGCCCTGATTCTCAGCAGAGTTGCAGCCAACACCTACTCTCCAGTTCCCCAGACTCACCAAGGACAAACTAACAAAATGATGATGATTGACAACACCCATCCCCCAAAATAGAGCATATCTACAACTTAAAGCAAGACAATTCCATTCATCTGCCCCATTGGATCTAATCCCCCTCTCAACTGGAAACAGATTGATCATCCTCATCCCCAAATCCTCAAGATTGAAGAATGGACAAGCATAAGGGGGGAATCCAACTATGGACTAAAGTAGACATTATTATTCTAGGAATGGAAGAACTTGTAACATTGATATAAAGACAGTTGTCACCAGAGGTTCTGAGGGGAGGGAGAGGGAAGAATTGGTGTAATATGGGGGCATTTTGGGGACATTGGAATTGTTCTGCTAGATACTGCAATGACAGATACAGGTCATTATACATTTTGTCAGAACCTATAAAATTGTGTGGTGCAAAGTGTAAACTGTACTGTAAACTATGGGCCATGGTTAGTAACAATGCTTCAATGTAGTTTCTTCAGGCGGTGGGGAACATGGGAATCCCTGTAATTTCTGAGTAATATTTAGGTAATCTAAGCATCTTTAAAAAAAATATATATATATATATATATAAAACAAATAACATTTATGTAAACAAATGCACATATATGCATATGTATTTATATATCATTTTACAAATACTGGTATGTATTGTGAAAAATTTGATTTTTACCCACAATAAAAATAAAATAAAATAAAATAAAAAATAAAAATTAAAAAAAATATAACAAATGTACCACACTAATGAAAGATGTTAATCGGGGAAATTGTGGGAAGGGGAAAGAAAGGGTGGAGTATATGGGAATCCCCCATATTTTTGATGTAACATTTATGTAATCTAAAGCTTGTTTAAAAATAAATAAAAATTAATAGTAAAAAAAAACTACCTTCTTAAAAATGAATCAATGAATCAATGAAAAAAATTGCAAAGGCAATTAGAAAATATCTTGACGTTAATGCAAAAAGCAAAATATACAAAATCTTCTAAATGCAGCAAAGGCAGTTTTGAGAGGGAAATGTATAGTTCTTAATTCTTATAACAAAAAGTGAAGAAAGAGAGGCCTAATCTACAACTTAATGTACTAGAAATAGAAAGGCAAAATAAACACAAAGCAAGTAGGTGGAAGGAAATAGCAAAGATTATTGTAGAGATAAATTGAAATAGAGAATTAAAAACACAATAAAGAAGATTAATGAAACCAAAAATTGTTTCTTTGTAAATATCAACAAAATTGACAAAATTTTAGTTAGACTGGCACAAAGAAACAAACACAGAGGACCCAAATAACTAAAATTAGAAATAAAAGGAGGAACATCACTGTTGACTCTAAAGAAATAAAAACAAGTATAAGAGGACACTATGAACAATTGTATCAAATAAATTAGATAAACTAAGTGGAATGGACAATTTACTAGAAATACACAAACTACCTACACTCACTCAAGGACTCAAGGAGAAATAGTACATCTCAACATATCAATAACAACTAAAGAGCAAAGCAGTAACCAAAACCCTTTCCAAAAAGAAAATCACAGGACCAGATAAGCTCACTGGTGAATTTCACCAAACATTTCAAAACACCAATACTGTTCATATTCCTTTAAATAATTGATCATAACTTATTTTATGAGGTGACCATCACCCTAATACTAAAGGCAGGAAAAGATACCACAATGAAATTGTGGGGCAATATCCCTTATAAAAACAGATGCAAAAATAGTCAACAAAACTCTATCAAACAGAATCCAACAGCACATTAAAGAATTACACACCACAGTCAAGTGGGATTAATCTAAATATGCAGTAATGGTTTAATGCCAGATAATCAATTAATGTAATATACCACCTCAGTAGAATGAAGAAAAAAAGTAAGGAAAACAAAAACATGACAACCTAAAATTGATGCACAAAAGTTACTTGACAAAATCAAGCACCCTTCTTAAAAACCCATGACAAATACATTCAGGGAAAAGAAAAGAATGCCTAGTGTCACCAGTATTATTGAACATGTAATGTACGTTCTAGCCAGAGTCATTAGACAAGACATAAAAATAAAATGCATCCAAAATTGAAAGAAAGTAGTAGAACATTCCTTGTTTGCAGATGACATTATCTTATATGTGGGAAACATGAAAAATCCACAAAAAAACACACACACAAGGAATTAATAAAGTAATTCAGTAAAGTAGAGGGTACAATATCAACATGAAAAATCACTGGTATTTCTATATGAAAGCAGTCATCAATTTTATGAGGAAATCAAGAATAAAATTCTATTTAAAATAGCAGCTATAAAAAATCAAATAACTAGGAAAAAGTATTGTTAGGGATGCAAAGTGCTTATATGAAAAAAACCACAAAACATTGCTGAAAATATTAGCACTTCTCATTTTTAAAACACAAGGCTACAGTAATCAAAACATCATGACACTGGCACAAGAACAGACATGTGGACCAACGGAATTGAAATGGGAGTTCAGAAATAAAACCTCATGTCTATGGCCATTTGATTTTTTAAAAGGCTGCCAAAACCACTCAGTGAGGGAAAGAATAGACTCTTTACAAAACGGTGTTGGGAAAACTGGATAGCTGTATGCAAAAAAAAAAAAAAAATGTGTACTTCTATCTCTCACCATACACTACAGTTAACAAAAAATGACTAATATCTAAATAAAATAATATGAGCTATAAAATCTTTTGGGAATTGAATTATTCACACTAATAAACATAATCTTATCCTCAATCTGTTCCTGTAGGAATGAACCCATTTTAAATATTACCTTTTGAAAATATTAGTTTTATTTAAGGTTTGGCTAAATGAATCAGTTTTGGTGTAATCCAATTACTGAAGTCCTTTATAAGCAGAATGAAATTCAAACAAGAGAGAAAGCTGCAGAGGAAGCTGGAATTGAATGGCATCTGGAGTAGAAAGGAGAATGTCATAGTCATATATATTGCCACAGACAGAAAAGCCAAGGATGAAAGATCACTGGCAGTTATCTGCAGAATACCAGTCTTTGAAGTTGATTTTGGACTTCTGCCTGCCACAAACTCATGGACCAATAAATCCCCATTGTTTAAGCTAACTCATTTTATAGTGTTTATTTTAACAGCCACAAATGAAGAAAAACTCCTAAAGATAATGTCTTTAGGACATTAATGAAGAAATGTCTTCAGTAATCTGTGTGATGCATTGGTTGCTTAGCATTTACCAAAAGTGCAGGAACAAAAGAAAATAAAAGTGATAAAGATTCATCAAAATAAAAAAACTTTTATGCATCAGTATATGAAAGTAAAAAAAGACACATACGCAATGGTAGAAAATATTTGGAAATCATGTATCACATAAGGATTTATTGTCCAAAATACATAAAGAAATCTTACAATTCAACAACACAAATATAAGAAACCAATTAAAAATGGACAAATTTGAATAGACTTTTCTTCACAGAAGATAACTGGCCACTAAATACATGAAAATATGGACATCATTATCCATTAGCTAAATACAAATCAAAAGTACAATGCGATACAAGTTCTTACCTACTAGAATTCCTATGAGAAAATCAAAAGTGTTGGAGATGATAAGGAGAAATGGGAACACTTGTTCATTGTTTGATGGGGATATAAAATGATGCTGGTGCAGCTGCTGAGGGAAAAACTTTGGAGATTCCTAAGAAAGTTTTGTGTAGAATTATCATATGACCCAGCATTTCCACTTTTAGGTATATACCATAAATAATTGAAATCAGGGACTCAAACAGATATTTGCACACCAATATTCATAGCGACACTATTCCTAATTGCCAAAAGATGGAAGCACCCCAAATATCCATCATCAGATCAGTAGAAAAGCAAAAGGAGGTCTATAAATACAATGGAATATTACTGAAAAATAAGAACTTATTAAGTTCTAATGCATGGTACAGCAGGAATAAAATTGAAGACATCATGTTGAGTGAAACAAGCAAGACCCAAAAGTACAAATATTGTATGATCTCACTGATAAGAAGTGATTAGAATATATACATAAATATATCAGATACTAAAATTCAGGTTTCCAGGTCCCAAGGAGGGGTAGGGAATGGAGAGTTAAAGCTTAATTGGTTGAGGGTTGCTATTTAGGGTGATGGAAAACTTTGATAAGGGATGTGGTGATGGTAGCACAACACTGTGAAATGATTAATGCCACAGAATTGTATATTTGCAAGTGTTTAAAAGTCAAAATTTTAGGTTGTATGTCAATGTTACAGAATAATTTAAAAAATACCATAGAACTCTACAACACAACAGTGTAATCTAATATAAATCGTGGGCATCACTTAACACTTTATAACAACGTTTCAATAATTGTAAAAGCATCAAAAGAAAGAAAGATGGAGGATAATCTAGGGATGTATAACATAGTCACTTGGTGGTGGATAAGAACAGTACAAATACAAAATTTTTCCTCTATTACAGTGTTTTAAGAATATGGTGATACATGGGAAAATACAATGCCAAACTGCTACAGGCACCAAAAAATTTTACTAACATCATTGGCCAGGAAGTCCCGGACTCCAGTCCCACAATCCTTAAGGTTAATCAAATGTATTCATAAATTAGTAACTATTACTACTCATCTTCAATTCCTTAATAGAAATGCAGATTCTGAGGCTGTCTCTTTGGGGTCAGAGTCTATTACTGTGGATCCTTGAATAGCTCTGTTTAACCTTCTTGCATGTTTCCAGTACTGCTGACAGAAGAGCTAGATATACACATTTGTTAATGGCTGTGCCAAAAGTCCTAAGCGGTTCTACAGTAAAATCACTCTAACTGAACTTCCTTTCTCCATTATCCATGGAAACACAACATGGCTACCATATTAAATGCAAGCCTCTGGCTCTTTCTAAATTTCTGCCAATTACTCCAAGTAATGCCCTTATGGTACAAAATCTTATTTTCTCCACCTTCAAGTTGAACTCAGCAAAGGATGATCCACAGAAAAACTGTCTGGATCCCCATAATTGGACTCTTTAATGGTTCAGTTCATTACAAATGTGGCAATTTTTGCCAAGACACACCTGTGATCCCAAAATGGCTATGCAAGATGGATTCCCATGTCCTTCACACTGTTTCACAGTCAACAGTTTTCTCACACCTCCCTTCCTTCCCAGCTCCAATAATTGAGGTCTGTGTGATCATTTCAGGTACTTATCCAGAAATGGCATTCTCTTAAGGGTCTTCCACAAAAAATAACATAAATAAAATATAATAAAATAAACAAAAAAATAAAATAGACATCACAATGATGTAAATTATTAATAATTGGGAAAGCTGTGGGGAGGGTATTTGGTATGTCTGCACTTTCTGAATGGCTTTTCTGTATTTATACATCTTTTCTAATAAAAAAGAAAAAAAACATTATTATATCACTTCATATTAAATGTAAGAACCCTAAATATTTCTAATTTCATTTGCTCTATGTCAGTCATTGTTTCCATATATATTACTTCTCTAAATATTATATTCCTGAAAATATAATACATTAATGATATAGTATTATTATTATTATTTGCCTTCTCACACTTTGTGGATTTTTTTTCCTTCAAGTATCCTTGTTTCTTTTGAGAAGCCAGCAGTAACTGACATATTCCCCACTCTGAATCCCCAGATGTTCCTCTCTCCTTCCCCCTTCTTGCCAAGTTTTGTGTTAGCTTTGCTCACCCTGGCTGCTTTGAAGTGTTTCTTTGTATCTTTCATTTTCTGTAGCTTGATTTTGATGTGCTGCTGTGTGGGGGGTGGGGAGGTTGGAATGCATATTGGATTTAACTTGTTTTGCATGTTCAGAATTTCTGCAATAAATAAATTCATGTTTTTCTCCAAATTTTATAAAAACCTATTTTACAAACCACATATTCTAATTAATGAAATATTTTGAATGACTATAACACTTTAAATTGCTTTTAAATGTTTCATTTAATTAGAAAAAAATCTGGTAAGCACTTTTTGGGACACTACAAAGCTTTATTTATTTATTTATTTTATTTTTTTATTTGAAAGCACCATATTAGGAGGGGTAGACAAAAATATTAGCTGAAGGTAGGCTGAGACAAAAACTTTTTGTTTGCAAAATTAAAGCAGAAATAAATTAAAAAATACAATATTTGATGAATATGATTAAATCAATCTCTTGTTCTTTATATGTGATTAGGACTCATGAGAAAAATAACAGTTCTGAAACAATCCTTGCTATGAGTTCAACGATGTACTTGAATCCACAGTGCTGAGAAGCAAATAAAATAGAATTTGTAATCTGTATGTGTGTCAGCTCCATGATTAAAAGTAGTGTGTGATGTTAGCCTTTTGGTCCAAAGTTTTCTCCTCTTTAAAATAGCAATACATTTGAATGACCAGGGAGATGCAATAATGGAGGCCAGGCAGATTCATTATAAATATAAAGCAATAACTATATAAAGAATTTCCTTCAAATTTTCATTATAAAAGAGGGAGACACAAAATTGAAATTCTATCATCAAATGTATTAATTTATTTTTTAAATTGGCAAATATTAGCTGTAAAAATTAATATTATAAACAAATCATTAAAATGTATGTGACCAGAGTCTTGAGCCAGGTACTTTGCTATTTGTAATATGCATGCCGAAACTCTACGTGGTTTAAATCCAGTGCTTCCTACTATGAGTAACATAGCTACAAAGGTTTTTAGTCATCTTCTACCTTTTCATGTTCCAAAATATTATAATTTTTAAAAGTGCTATCTAAGTTCCATAAATACATATATACATATTTTCTGAATGCTGAAGGAAAAGTTATACTAGGTATGATCAAACCAATATTAAATCATATTGAAAGGACTCAGTAATTACAAATAATTTGCATCTTAAAGAATTTAATTAATTATTGATAAGCTTTAGAAATTAATTTAAAGTAGGTTTCATAACTCTCATTTAAAAAGAAAGCAGAAAATTCCGGATATCTAGGACTCAACACTGAAGCTCAACAAAGCTTTCAAAAGAGGAGAACAATAATAAAAGCTATCATACATTGAGTAATGGCTGCAGGAATGGAATTTTGTGCACTTTGCTTTATTTTATCTTTATAGCAGCTCTAATACCTAATGCATGCCAGAGCTAAAACTTAATCCCATGTCCCCCTTGTCTGGTGTGCAGGGTTCAAAATCATATAGTGCTTCCTAATGTAGCATGACCTTATTCTGCATTCATCACTTGCCACCATAATGAAAGAAAACAAAAGATGATTCTTGAGCCATGTGGATATTTTTTTTAAGCCATTAAGAGAAGAGAAAGAGACCATGAACCAAAAAGACTACAATTAAAAGAGAATAAAATATGTAGCATGCTTAATTGGCTTCTAGATTATGTAGATAGCAAAACAAGCTTAAAAGAATAATTGATTATGTCCCTCAGTATATCAAAAGTAAAACCACCAGATAGTTGAAGTTTTCTTGTACTTTTATTGTTAAAATTTCAGAACCGTTTATGTTTAGATCCTACTTGATTTGCTCTTACTTTTACTTGGACTATCTTACTTTGAACATTCTTATCCGCAAGTGTTAAAGTAGCTCTACACAAAGAAAATATTTTAGGCTATCATAAAATAGCAAGTGACTCATTTAGCATGAAACCGGAAAAGCTATCATGACACAATCCTAACCTATGTTTGTACTTCCTAAAAATAGGTATAATCCAATCACTTTAAACATGGGGGAATAAAAGAATTACAATTAAATTCCATATAATGGTATTTAAATGCAAAAGGAAAAATGGAGCCAAATAATATTCTAAAATATAATATTAACAGAGTATAAAGAACCAATGTAAGAAGCAAATTAAAAATTTAATATCTTATAAAATGTATTTTTTAAGAAGTCTGAGGCTTTAAGAAAATCACATATATCTTAAATTAGTTGAATATACATCAGGAGGATATAAAAACAAGAATAACAGAACATAGAGATAAAATAGAAAACAAACAAACAAACCTAGAATAATTTTGTAAATTATGTGAGTGACTATTCACCATATTCACCATAGAAAGCACAGTTAAGGAAAGAAAAAATGAGAAGGACAGATATGAAGAAAAATAAATTTAAAATGAGAAGAGATTTAAAACTCTGAGAGAAGCTGACAGAACTAAAATGTTAGCTGTAATTTTCAAAAATGTTAATTTTTCTCATAAAAATTTAAAAAAATGAATATATATATATATATGGCAAAATCTATTTACTATTTCATTAATAGGGAAATCTGGAAGATGATGAGACTGATTCAAAGAGCATTTAAGTAACAGGGTTTTATAGGATTTATTTTAAAAGATACAAAGAAATAAGCCTTTTTTTTCCTTTAAAAATTTATTGAAGACTATATGGATATAGAAAATTACATGTACCCTAAAAGTAAATAAATATTCATGGTCTGAAAACCCAAATGCAAGAGTGTATTCTATACCACAGCTGTCATGGAGAGTCTGACCACATGCTTGAAAAGGAATTAACCTAGGCCCTATTGTTTGCAGAGAGCAGGATCAAAGTGCAGGTATTGGAAAGGGTGTGGTTGCCTATACAGCAAGCCCTGAAGACAGAGCATAGGCTCACAGATGACTCTGAGACCTTGAAATCTAATGGAGAGAGAGGTTGTGCTGGTCTGTGAGGGGGAGTAGAGTTGGTGTAGGTTTGGGTTGAACTATCCATGTTACTGGGGGGAGGGTTGGAGAAAGGAGCAGGTGACCTCTGTGATTTTACGGGTCTGTGGTTAAAACTGCAATGGTGGGAATGTTCTTTTTGCAAATATGACAGGGTAGGGTTACTGGTATAAGGCATTGTGTGGGGATATACAGGATAGGGAACACCTGAGACATGCCTTTATAGAATATGTAAGTGTTCATCTCGTCATATTGTGTATTATCTCAGTGCGTGGAGACCCACACAATAAACACAAAAATATTACACTCCCATCCTGCGGAGTCTTTCTGTATTCTCAAGTACAGTGATAAGAATCTGTCAAGCACATA
>JAQZBX010061437.1:0-17098 GCA_029593785.1 Cabassous unicinctus
ATTTTAAGGTGGTGGTTGTAAAGAATGTGCAAGTTGAGTAGCACAGTTGGTGTGTGATTAGTTGTGGTAAAATAGCTCATGGTGAGTTTTAAGGAGTGGTTGGTGAGTGGAAGAGAGCAGTTGTGCAAGAGTGGACATTACATAGTTCTTAATAGGTATGGAAGGAGTGGTTGCTGAATCACAAACTGAGTGTGAGAGGTGTTAAATTTCAATGGGGAGACAGGGTGTTCAAGCATTGCAAATGAATGGCCCAACCTGGTTTTGTAAGTTAAATAGCTCAGTGATAGTGAGGAATGATTGGAACTTTAATAGTTCACCAAGACTGTACAAAGAATATAATTTGAATAAGAGTGGGAATGAAAGGTTGATAAGTGAAAACAGCAACTGAATGTGCAAGAAGTAATTTGGATGAGACAAAATGGTGTTCAAGTGTACATGTACTTGCAAAATGTGCCTATGCACATGTTATAGTGGAATGACACAACATTGGTGCCTGATGAGTGGAAATGGATGTAATCATTTGCTTGTGCAACAGGTTAATTTGAATAGCCCAGAGATGGGTGCATGAAACAAAAGTTGGATGGAGCATAAGTAGTGTAAAATTATTATAAGTATTATAAAAGTATTATGGGTTTGTAGGGAGTGATGACAAATTACACAGGGTGAATATGCAAACAGTGATGTTTCAATAAAAGAGTGCAAGAGCGATGTTTGGTTGTTGTAGAATACGTGAGCAGGTTGTGGGTGTTGAAAGGTAGAGAGATTTTGCATGAAAGTATAATTTTGTGGCCTAGAATGGGTATGCAAGGAGTGGAGAGGAACGGCATCAACTCGTGTATACTGACTAACTCAAACGTACAACAAATGAGAGTGGAACCAAAACTGTGTATGGCAGTTAGGCATTGTTTATGAATTCCAAAAATAGATATTGTATTGTGTTTGTAAACTGGTCTCTTCCTCTGAGCATATTAGATTTTATTAGATTCAGAGGCTTCAGTTTTACTTGATTAAATTATGATTAAGTCTTTGATTCAGCCAAAGCAGTAAGATGTTATGTCCCCCACCCAACAATGGGATGAGAAAATGACACAGCAGAAGAGAGAGGTTGAGTTTTGATGCTGGAGACCTGGGAAGTAAATACACAGAGAAGCAGATACATGCGGAAAGAGAGAAGGTTCTTTTAGACACAGTAGAGGTCCCAGGAAGAGAATGAGCCTGATTGTCTACAGCTGACCTTGTGAAGACAGCAGAGCAGCTGAGCCTGGAAAGAAACAAGCCCTAGGGATAGAGATGAGCCTTATACCAGCCTGCAGCTGAAACCAGTAGAAGCTGGAACCACAGATCCTAAAGAGGAAGGCAGAAGGCTGAACCCTTGCAGAGACTGGCAGCCATCTTGCTCCAAAATATGACAAAAGACTTTGGTAAGGGAAGTAATTTACTCTTTCTGGTCTTGACTATAAGCTTCTACCCCAAATAAGTACCTTTTATAAAAGCCAATAGATTTCTCGTACTTTGCATCAGCATCCCTTGGGCTAATACACTGTGCCATTTAACTATCCTTGTAGAGCCTCTATTTGCAATTTTTACAAAAATCCTTGCACACAGGTTCTACCATCTATCTAGGACTCCTTGCAATCCAAGTTGTTCCATTCTTCTGTCAATCATGCTCACCTACTCTGCATCATTCAATTTATATGCCTTACACATCCTTTGCAAGCCATTAAATTTCTAATCATCGCATGTTTTCTCTAAGCTTATACATATTGGCCAAAAAGGCTTTGCCACACTTTTCCCACCACATTGCACCATTCAACAGCCTCTCCATGAACACTTCTTAAACAAACATACCTTCCACACACCCTTTGCTACACACAAATCCAACTTTTCCCACATATTTCTGTGCAGTTTATCTGTCACTCTTTGCATCCTCACAGTGGCAATTAAACA
Source organism: Cabassous unicinctus (assembly GCA_029593785.1). NCBI lineage: Eukaryota > Metazoa > Chordata > Mammalia > Cingulata > Chlamyphoridae > Cabassous > Cabassous unicinctus. The sequence goes on from JAQZBX010061437.1 coordinate 1,948, forward strand.
TCCACACATTGAAAGTTTTTCCACACCATCCAGCATAACTGTTTTCACACTCATGTTTGTGGCTACACTTTAAGAGTTTGGATCCACATGCTAGGTTTTTTGGATGTTAAGATGAATGACACTGCAGAAACACCAAGACATTATGAAAATGCTTATTACTGACATAATGAAACTTCCAGGGGAGAGCAAAACAGGCATTCCAAATGACTTGAAAATGACTTTAAAGGGCAAGTAAACAGTTAGGGCTTTTATGTTTATTAGGGGCTGTACCTGGGAAGAGTGTTCCTGTTCATCATCAGGGGCTTGCATGATTTGAACCTCCCAGTGTTTCCAAAGGAGGGAGCAACTTGAATTTCTTACAAGCCTATTCAGATGTGGGGCAAAAGGGTAAAATGGAAGGGTGAAAGTTATAAGATACCAGCAGTCAACTTATTTTGAAAGTCTTCAAGAACTCAGAATTGTGTATTCTGAGAAGTGAAATGGCTGCTTTGGACATTCGGAATAATGTATGGAATTCTCCAAAGTGGATGAGTGTGCAAGTCATGCCCAGTAAGGTGACTTTAGTTTGTGTAGACACATATGTGTCCTCCTTTATAGGACGGTCTCTGTGAGGCAAATTATTCCTAGAGTCTATTTCTCCAAAGGAATCACTTTGGATACTAAATTTTCTTGACATTGTCTGGATGAGATAGCCAGACCATTGACAATGGTCCAAGAGTCTGTGAAAATGTGGAGATGGGGCTTAATGTTGACTAAGGAATCCAGGACTAATATGGCTACCTGAAGTTTGGCCAATTGTTTTGACTCTTGGGCCTGTCCTTTATCTGGGACATCCAGAAAAGCAAAAGTTGTCCAGTGAGTTCTATGATGTGTGATGGTAGTGATTTCATGTGTAAAGTATAGGTACTCCCTTCACTCTTGACTCAATTGATTCCAATGTGCTTTCTAGTACCTGAAAAAGGGTGACTTTCTCCAGTGCCTGACATCTAACAAGGGACTGAGGAAAGGGGTAGTGTGATGATTACGTTCATGTATCAAATTGGCAAGGTACTGGTGCCGGGCTGTTTGGTCAGCCAGGCTCTCCTGGCTGACATCTCCTGAACAGTGAGATTCAGTACCTCTCCTGAATAGTGAGATTGACCCACAGAGAAGACATTGGACTCTACCCATATAAATATAGTTGGATGGATTTTTGTGGCTTTGAAGCTGTCACCACACATTAAGACTCACACATATCATTCTTCCTTACATACAATGAAAGAGACAGTACATATTCTGGATTTAATAGAAACTCATAAAAGACAAACACTTAGCCCAAAGTTTTCTGTTAATTCTGCAAGCAACACCCGACCTGACCCAAACCAAAATTTTGTCAGCAGCAAGTCTTATCCTGTCCTAGGCTGAAAGTTGCATCTACACAGAGGCCCCCACCTAAGGGTGAACCCCAAATGGTCCAGAGTTTATATTGGACACTAAGAGACAAGGAAGTCCTAAATTGGGTGATCTCTGGTAAGTTGGTGGAGTAATTACAATACGTACTATAGCTAGGTTATAACCCTTGGCAGTCTTGCCCTTCATTCAGGCTTAACTTCCATGCCTGTCCTGAATCTATACCAGATACAGGCACCTATTCCAACATAGGGTTTCAGTGATCATGTAAGCAGACCCCTTATGACAGATAATCCCCCTTTTACCTTTTAAAATATGTTTTGGGTTCCAAAAATAACAAAAGAACCTGGCTTTGTTGGACATGGGTGCCCAAATCTCTTGAAGCATAGGACACACTCATGGTTTAAAAGGTTCCAACAGGAAGTGAAGTGCTTGGAGAGAAGATTAACAAAAGAAGCTTTTGCTCAATTAATTATTAAAATTGGCTCATGTTGACTAAAAGATGTTTCTCTCCTGGTTGTTCCTGCCAAGACTATCCTTTTCCCATTAATGGAATGGATGTGTTTTGTCAGCAGGTAACTTCATGGAAAAAGACTGAGGCTTTTAGTCAATTGGTAGGCTGAACTCCAAACTAATTCACTTGATCTAGGTTCCAATTCCAAGATAGATGACAAGCAACCTTTCTTGATTTTAACTTTATATGTTCCCCTTAACATCATTAGGAACTGCACTTATCTCTGTGTGTTTGTGTGATATGTGAGTGCAAACACAAATAAAAAAGAGGAAAAGCTTTATAATTATTGTTGGACATGAGGGAGAAGACTTTCTCCTCCTTCACATCTCTTTTGGGATTTACATAAGAAAACCCTATTTGTAAGTCTTGTTCTCTGACCTTTTGAAATATATATATATAAATATTTGAAATGTATATAAATGACTAAGTCTCTTGCAAATTTTACCACACAAAAAGGTCTCTTCCTGGAAGGAATACGTTTGATTGAAATTTAATTAAAGAAAATATCTCCATTTTAACTGGTAAGAGATGAGCATAACTCAGTAAGAAGGGGTGAGGAATATTATTGGTTCCAAATTTTAAACCTGCCTCTGGCTCTGAAATTATGAGAAATGTGTATGTAATGGGTTTTGTCTGCTTAGTCACATAAAAAGCATAATATTTTGGTCTTCCTTTGCAATTTCTTTGTAGATTGCTTATGATGTAACACCTTCTCATTTAATGGTTATTCAATTGTTTTTCTTCCTCTTCTATCTTAGTGGAGAAGTTTTCTGGTTTGACAGATTATTTTGTTTTTATTTTCTATTTCCCCATTAATTACAGGCAGCTTTTAGCTGAGATATTGCAAACTAAGCTGAAAGGCAACAAAGGTATTTATTTTGGGTCTTAGAATTGCAATTTGGGGAGCACAGATTCAGGGAAAAACCCAAATTGTGTATCATTTTGGCACTTCCAGGCAAGGATTTGTCAAAAATAGAATAAGATAGATAAGTTGTTTATGATTGGTGGATATTTGGAATATTTCTATTGTCCATCAGATTAGCTAATTTACTGAGTTCTTTATCTTTTCATGGTTTCCAGATGTCATTAGGGTTTTGAGGAACATTGTTGTTTGAACTTTTGCATAGTTTGGCAGTTTGTGATATCTGGCTGATATTTGCATAAGAGTAACCTCCAAGATGACCTCCTGACACCATTTCAAGTCTTTTAGCTATAGCAACTCTATTTTGTTCTATTTCTTTTTACATTTTCCCCTTTTCATCAAGATCTTTCTCCAAAAGCATTGTTGACTAACATTTGTTATTAATCTTTCAGCACCAGGGACAATCATCCCTGAGAGTCATAGCCCACATCGGGAAAAAGTAGTGAGTTTATTTTCAGAGTTTTGCTTAGAAAGGGCTCACATTTCAGCAACAAGGAGGCATTCAGGGCATGACTCAGGAATTAATTATAATTATAATTAGGCTTAGTTTTATCATTATAGATATAAGATTCATAAAATCAAACTTCAAGATCAAGGTTATGACACAATAGCATTGAAGAAGGCTAGTAAAATATGGAATCAATATATGGTTCTGGAACCTGGCAAGAAGGTCACTTGGATATCAATAGCCCCATGATGACTGCTGAAAGACCCTCATGAATGAGATTTCCTCCAGAAGCCAGGAGAAGGCATGGATATCTCCAGGGACTTTATCATTGGGCCCTTCTGGGGGATTGATGGGTGGGGTAATCAATCAAAACAGCAAACAGCTGGGTCTCCTCCCATGCCATTAGCAATGGGGTAGAATATTTAATGGTTCAAAAAAGCAGGTGCAAAGCCTGACTCTCTATCTTACCTTTGGAACCCTGTTCTGGCCTTCTTTGCCTCTGCCTGGAACAATATGCAAATAAAACCTGGACATTTATAATCTATAAGGGGAAATTGTAGCCTGTAAATTGATGCTCTTTATCACTCTTCAGCCCCATCCCCTCTACCTGGGACCTATGATCTGTTATTTTCTCCCATTTCTCTTCTCACCATTCCTTAATGAATTACTGGCTTAACTAATCTGATATGCCCTTGAAATTCATTTCTACAGCATAGTCAAGAACCTAGACAAAATCTGGTAACAGCATGACATAGGAAGGGGTGGTGGGTATAATTCTGATGAAACAATGAGAAAGAGATATTTTAGTAACATTAAAAAAGGATTAGCAAAAAACAAAAGGATTAGTGAGGTTTGAAGTGTGCTATGAATCCAGTTATTCCAAGATCTAAGATTTAACCAACTAAGTTTTAAGTTACTCTGTTCACTAGTTTATATAATATTTGCATTTTCTCTTTGATATCTTTAATGTTTTCCAGATTTGAATGCCTATGGATGTGGCCAATAAGCGGGGCCCTTCTGCGAAGTCTAAATTAGCACAGATCCAGGAATTTGAGAGATTTTCTACATTATCAGTCCATTGTCTTCCTGGGAAAAAATGATGATGAATAACAAGGGACTCAAAAGAGAGTAAGGGTAAGAAAGAATATTTTAAAAATGGTTAGGATTTATTATTCATTATTGGAGGGACAAAGATGGACTGAGGTGAAGGTGAGATTAAAAATGTGAATGAGAGTTAATAAGATAATAATGAATATTATTGAGTTTATTTCATCTGGTGAAAATCAAGTCTTGTCCTGGGCCTTGTGCTAGCTCTCTTCATCGAATGCCATTCACTTTTGGGTGACTTAAGCCTAAGATTACCAGTATTAACTGTACAGACCTGGTATGGAGTCTTGGGATAATGTCTATGTCAGATGCTCTCTGATTCTGATCCTTGGTCATTTTGAGCTTTAGATGTCCAGACGGTATGGATTTCCAGGCAAGGTAGGAGTTTCTTTAAAGAAAAATGTGAATCCAAGAATCAATGCTTTCTAATTTAGCTGCACACAATTAAGTTAGTAGTGCCTAGTAGGGTCCTTTCTACTGAGGTTGAGTGTATCTTTGTGGAGATGTCTTTTCCAGTATACAAATTACCAGGCTTAAGATTTCAGTTTTGGATATCTACCTGTCCCAAGAGTACACGGTAAAAGATTTGCTCTACCAGGGTTTCATTTATCTTTAATATTTTCATTCATTCCTGGCAATAAGTTAGCATATTTTCTTTAATGAGGCAGGGCTCATATATTCTATAATTTCCTTAGGTTTCAGTGTTATCCTTTCAAATGAAGATAACTCATGTTTCTATACAAACTATAGTTATTACTAATATTTTGATGATATCTTTCATCATTTGTAACAAATGTTCCACAAGAATGCAAGGTGCTGGTGTTGGGGTGATATATGGCAGCCTGTATGTTATGAATGCATGTTCTGTAAGCTAACAATTTTTTAATTAATAAATGAAGAAAAGAAACTGTTAGGCTAATATAATAATGTTAGTAATACAAATAATTAATAATACTACTAATAAAGAAAGCCAGTTGGATGAAATTCTTAAAGCACTGAAGGAAAGCAACTGTCAGCCAAGAATTTTTAATCCTTCAAGACCCTCTTTCAGAAAGAGGGAGAGAATAGGATATCTTTAGATAAACAAAAGATAAAGGAGTTCCTTACCACTAGACTTTCCCTACAAAGAGTGCTAAAGGGCATTCTTAAGAATTAAAGGAAAAGACACAAGACAGTGGTATGTACATTACTTACTACAAGTGGTAAAATGCAAATGAATAAAAAGTAATGATAAATTATTGTTTTTTATGTACAATGTACAAATATATAAGCAATAAGAAGCACAAAAAATTGTGGGGGGAGAGAATGGTGTAGGAAAAGTATGTGTGCATGCTATTGAAGATAAGTGGGTATTGAACCAAGTATGATTATTATATATTTAGGATGGTGAATTTGAAACCCATAGTAACAACAAGGAAATATATACAGATAAAAATGAGAAGTTGTGTAATATGGTAAAACAAAAAAAAGCAAATAAATATAAAAGTAGGCTTTAACAGAAGTGAGGTACAAAAGTTATTACAGTTTAAGGCTGAAAAGCAAATTGCAAAGGAAAGTTCCATATTACCAATAGAGACTTTAAATGTAAATGGATTAAACTCTCCAGTCAAAAAGCAGAGTCTGGCAGAATGCATAAAAAAGCATGACTCAACTATACATTGTCTATAAGAGATTCAACTTAAATTCAAAGATACATGTAGGTTGAGGGTGAAAGGATGTAAAAATATACCATGCAAATAGTAACCAAAAAAGAGCTGGAGGAGTTCTACTAATATCAGATAAAATAGACTTCAAGTAAAAATGAGTTATGAGCAAAAAATATGGTTAATTTATACCGATAAAGGGGACAATTCAACAGGAATATGAAACAATTAAAAATACATAGGCAACTAACAACACAGCCCCAAAATATATGAATCAAATACTGACAGATTTGAAGGGAGAAATTGGTGATTTCACATTTATAGGAGGAGAATATAGGGCAGAATTCTCAATAATGCATAGAACATATAGTCAGATCAATAAGGAAGTAAAGGAATTGAATTATACACTAATCCAACTAGAGCTAACAGACTTATATACAACAGTGAACTCAACAGAAAACAGAATACACATTCTTCTCAAGTGCATGGGGATCATTTTTCAAGATAGACCATATGTTGAGTCATAGAACAAATCTTAATAAATTCAAAAGTATTGAAATCAGACAATGTATATTCTCCAACCACAAAAGGATGAAGCTAGAATCATTAAAAGAGGGAGAAATGTAAAATTCACACCCACAAAAAAAAAAGGAAATTAAACAACATACTCTTAAACAACTAATGGGTTAAAACGAAAATCAGAAGTGAAATTAGGAAATATATTTAGGTGAATGAGAATGAAAATGCAAAATACCATTGCCTATGAGAGTTAGCAAAGACAGTGTTAAGAGAGAAACTTATACCTTTAAAAAGTTACATTAAAAAAAGAAGAAAATCTTCAAATCAAAAACCTAAACTCAAAACTGGAAGAATTTGCTAAAGAGGAGCAAACTAAACCAAAAGTGAGCAGAAGGAGGGAATAACAAAGATCATAATGGAGATATACGAAATAGGAAACAAACAAACAAGCAAAAAAAACAATAGAATAAACAAAACAAAAAGTTGATTCTTTGAAAATATCTATAAAATGGACTTTGGGGAAGCGGATGTGGCTCAATTGATAGGGCTCTCGTTTACCAAATGGGAGGCCCTGGTTTCACTTCCCAGGGCCTCCTGGGGTAAGCAAGCCAGTCTGCGCAGCACGGTGAGCTGATCCAGCCGGATGACCGAACAAAAGGGAGACAAGCAGACACAGAAAAATACACAAAAAATGGACACAGTGAGCACAAGCAGCAGGGGGGAATAAATAAATAAATAAATAAAATCTAAAAAAAAAGGGCTTTCATCAGCTTTACTGACCAATAAAAGAAAGAGATGATAAAAATAATGAATATTAGAAATGCAAAGGGGGAATTACTATCAACCCCACTGAAATAAAAATGCTTATAACAGAATACAAAGAACAACTATATGCCAATAAATTAGATAACCTACATGAATTGGACAAATTCTTAAAAACACACAAACTACCTATATTGACTCAAGAGGAAATGGAAGATCTAAAGAAAATAATTACTAGGAATGAGAGTGAATCAGTAATTAAAAAAACCTCCAAGCAAATAAAAGCCGACAACCAAATGGCTTCACATGGGTATTCTACCAAACATTCAAAAAGAATTCATTCCAATTCTGCTCAAACTCTTCCAAAAAACTTGAAGAAGGTGGAACATTTCCTAACTCATTCTATAAGGACATCACCCTCATAGCAACCCCCCCCCAAAAAAAAAGATGCCACAAGAAAATAGAACTACATACCTATATCTCTTATATACATGGATACAAACATCCTCAACAAAATACTAGGAAACCGAATCCAGCAGTATATTAAAATTATACACCTTGATCAAATGAGATTAATCCCTGGTATGCAAGGTTGGTTCAACATGAGAAAAATCAATATAATACATTATATTAAGAGAATGGAGGGGGTAGAAAACCATGATCATGTCAATTCATGCACAAAAGGCATTTGACAAAATACAGAACCCTTGTTTGATAAAAACTCTTAGAACACTAGGAATAGAAAAGTTCCCCATCATGATAAAGAGCACATAGGAAAAACCCGCAGCTAACATCCTAATTAATGGTGGATGACTGAACATTTTCCCTCTAAGATCAGGAAAAAGACAAGGATGCCCACTGTGACAGTTTGAAGTTCTTTTATGAATCCCTAAAAGGAAAAGATTATGTTCTTGAACTAATCCATTCCTGTGGGTGTTGGACACTAAAGACTGTACTACATCAGGGAGGTGTGTCTCAGGCTGGGTTCCCAACCTCCTAACAGAGCTTTAGATAAATGGAGACATAGAGAAAGGCAGAGAAAGGAAGCTGATATTTTTCACTCAACCATGAAAGAGGATGAGGATTGCTAGCAATGAAAGCCTACTCATTAATTCACTAAGAGCTTGCACCCAGGAGCAGCTCAAGGCTGAAGAAAGGAGCCATATGACTTATAGCTCAAAAATGGACTTTGGAAGAAAAAAGAACAGCTGAGACTGAGAAAGGAGGCTTGGAAAGAGACAAGCCCTATGACTGGTTGCTCACAGCTGAGCTCCAGGAGATAGTAGATTCTGGAGTCTCAGGCGGGGACATCAGCAGAGGTCAACTGCCATCTTCACCATGTGGCAGGACACCAGGATCACCAGCAGCTGATTTTGTTGAAGAATGCATCTCAAATGATGCTTTGATTTGAATATTTCATGGCATCAGAACTGCAAGGTTTACCCTAAATGAAATTCACGTTATAAAATCAAACCACTTCTGGTACTTTGTATTGACAGCCCTTTGGCAAACGCAGACAACCAATGTCACTGCTGTTATTCAACATTGCACTGAAAGCTCTTGCCAGAGAAATTAGGCAGAAGAAGGAAATAAAAGGCATTACATTTGGAAAGGAAGAAACAAAACCTTTCTTCTTTGCAGATGATATGATCCTATATACAGAAAATCCAAAAAAATACACAATAAGCTACCAGGGCTAAAAAATGACATCAACAAAGTGGTGGTGTACAAGATCAACACCAAAAAATCAGTTGTGCTTCTATACACAAGCAATAAATAATCAGAAGATGAAATCAAGAAATGAATTTCATTCACAATAGTAACCAAAGAATCAAATATCTAGGAACAAGGCTCACCAAGGATGTAAAGAAATTTTCCACAGAAAACTACAGGACATTGCTAAAAGAAATCAAAGAAGCTCTAAATAAATGAGAGGATATTCTGTGTTCAAGGATTGGAAGACTGAATATCATTTAGCTATCAATACTACCCAAAGCAATTTATATATTCAATGCAATCCCAATCAAAACTCAAACAACCATCTTTGCAGAAATAGAAAAGCCAATCATTAAGTTTATATGAAATGATATAGTACCCAAAATAGCGAAAGGCATCATGAAAAAAAAGAATGAAGTTGTATGATTCATACTTCATGATCTTTTAACGTATTGCAAAGCCACAATAATCAAAATAGCATGGAACTGGCACAAGGACAGGCGTATATAACAATGGAATCAAATTGAGAGCTCAGAAATCAGCCCTCATATTTTGACCAACTGATTTTTGACAAGGTAGAAAAGACCACTCAACTGGGAAAGAATAACCCCTTCAACTAATGGTGTTGGGAAAACTGGATCTCCATTTGCAAAAAAATTAAGTTCCCCTAACACACACCATATATAAACATCAACTCAAAATGCATCACAGACATTAATGTAAAAGCTAAAACTATCAAACTGCTAGAAGAAAGTGTAGGACCTTGTGTTAAGCAATTGTTTCTTGGATATGCCCAAAGCACAGGCAACAAACGAAAAAATAGATAAATGGGACCTTATAAAAATTAAAAACTTTTTATTCTCAAAGGACTTTATCATGAAAGGGAAATGATAACCTACACAATAGGGGAAAATATTTGGAAAGCACATATGTGATAAAGGGTTACTATCCAGACTATATAAAGAAATCCATCAATTTAACAGGAAAAGACAAACAACACAATTTAAAAAACGGGCTAAAGATTTGAACAAGGTATGCAAATGGCCAGAAAGCACATGAAAAGATGCTCAACATCATGAGCCATCAAGGAAATATAAATAAAAAACCACAATGAGATACTCTTCACACCAATTAGAATGGCTGCTATAAAAGAACAACTACAAGTGTTTAAGAGGATGTGGAGAAATAGGAATTCTCATTCATTGTTAGTGACTATGCAATATGGTGCCACCATTGTGGAATACAGTCTAGCAAAACCTCAGAAAGCTATGTATAGAACTACTATATGGACTGGCAATCCCTCTACTAGATATATACCCAAAAGAATTGAAAGCAAGGACTCAAACATACATTTACACATGATGCTCATAGTGAGCATTGCCAAAATATGGAAGCAGCTCAAGTGTTCATCATCTGATGGACTGATAAATAAAATGTGGTATATGCATACAATGTAATACTATTCAACCTTAAAATGAAATTAAATTATGAAACAAGTGACAACATGGATGACCATGATAGATATGTTTGTGTGAAATAAGCCAGGGAAAAGGGACAAATATTGTGTTATATCACTGATTTGGACAAGTTAGAATAAGCATTCTCATAGTCAGGATCTAAAATATATATTACCAGGGGATAGAGTGAGGATATGGAAATGTAAGTTAAGGCTTAAAATGGGTAATATTCCTATTTGGAATAATGGAAATATATTGGTAATTGATGGTGGTGATGGTAACACAACATGGTGAACAAAATTAACATCACTGAAATATACATCAAAATATGCTTAAAAAGGAAAATGTTAGATCATGTTAACAGAATAATTTTTTAAATATTCCATGGACCTGCACTACACAAAGAGCAAACCTTGAGTTAAACCATGGACTTTAAATAATATTACAATTATAAAAATTTGATGTCATCAGTTATAAGAAATGTTTCACACCAATGCAAATTGCTGTTATTGGATTGCTGTATGGGAATCCTGTATTTTATGCATGATTGTCCTGCAAATCTGAAAATTCTCTAATAATTCTTTGAAAAGCACATACTGAAGTAAGGAGATTAGAAGTCTTTAGCTCTAGAAAATAATGTTAGGATAGCCTGTTCAACAATGCTAATGTATTGTCAAAAAGGTACAAACCAAAGAGGGATGATTAGAAGTAATAACATGTAAAGTTGCCAGAATGCATGGATGAAGGAGGCCACAGTGGCAGGTCTAAGCAATTATCCAGAGGGAAACCTGGGATTCAAAGGCATGGGATCTCTGGGAGAGTGCAGAAGAGTAAAGATTGAAGGAGGAAATTGCAATTGAAGATGAGTCTGGTAAAGCAATAACATTAATAAGTATAAGAAAGAAAGTAATCAGGTCTCTTGATGACACACAGGAAGAGATTCCTGCTCAAAATCAGACAGAAATGAAAGAGGATATCCCTGCCGAATTAGTAGAAATAACAGAAAACTTTAAACAAAAAGGTTGAGAGAGCATAGCTGCTTGGTTACTTAGATTATGAGATGTAAGAGGAAATGGTATTAAGCTTCTAGGAATAAAATTGACAATAATGACTAGCATAATTACACCTCTCTCTCTTCATCCGCATCTTCACCAGGCACAGCAAGGAACAGATGGCATTCAAAAAATATTAGTATGGCACATTTAAGCTGTAAAATTGGTCTGGCCTAACGAAAGGAATATATCATTTACAATAGGCAAATGGTCATCTATAGAAGAATTACAGAATATAGTCAGAGAATTAGGAATGAAGTAGGCATCATATTCTGAACTTTTGTTGATCTGATGATGAAATGTTCACAGGCAGTATAAAGGAAAAAATCCTCCAAATCATGCTTCCAGCCTGGAATAGGACATTAGTAGATATTCTAAACCCACTAGTTAGCTAGCCCATTCACCAGATGACTCAGGCTATAGCAGACCCAGGTGAGATGGAATTAGTTTGATCAAAAGGGGTAAAGAAATTAACCAAAGATATCTTGCAAGGGAAGTTAAAGAGGGGCCCATACATGTAACCTTTAAACCATTATGGGCTGAACTAATTGTTGCAGTCTCCCCAATTAAAAAAAAAACAAAAAACAACCTAATGTTATATTAGTAGGTCTCTGACAAAAGCTGCCTAAGGAGTAAAGATGTCAGCGACTGCCTACATCTAAATCTGTGCAACTGGTTATTAATCACTCAGCAGCTCCTGAGAAAGGTATGTCTGGTATAAGGGAGTGGATACCCCCGTTTCTGAGGTTAGGGCTGGGGCCACAGTAACCTGCAAATATGGGTGACACCAGGTGAACAGAAGGCCACACATAAAGCTAGATAGCCACTGGTCTCCACAAAACCATTTGCACATTGTAGCCCTTATTGATATTGGAGCACAGTGCACACTGACCCATGAGAATCCCTATGAGAAGACATATGGGCTTCTAAAGGTGATAGAATGATATGATGGGAAAGCCATATGAGTAGTGCAAACTACCCAAACATTACAAATGGGATGCCTCACCCTCTAAAATTGTGTCATATATATTGCTCCCATACCCAAAAATATTTTAGAGGTCCCCACCAGTGAAATTGCCTTCACCTATGCAGGATGAAATAAATTATATGAGGTGTTTCTTATTGGTCCCCAGTGCACCTGCCTGTAACCAGGAAGGTCACCCATACTAAACAACATTGCCTCCCACTTGGACATGCTGAAATCAATGAAACACTACAAGAACTGGCCAGAGTGGGGAGCATATGACCAGCACAGAGCCCTTTAATGGTCCTGTATGGCCAGTGAGAACACCTGATGAGAGTGGGATAAGGAAGGTCTATTATCAAGAATGAAATGAGGTTGTTCTTCCTATTCATGCCTCAGTTTCAAATATTGCAAAGTTTCTTGATAATTTATTGGCCCAGTTAGTAGAGTTCCATTATGTATTAGTCTTGGTTAACACCTTTCCTGTATCCTATTAGCTGAAGATAGCCAAGTTCAGTCAGCATTTACGTGGAAGGGAGTCAGTGGACTTTACAGGTTTTACCACAAGGGCACCTACACAGCCTGACCATCTGCCATGCAGTGGTGGCATCTGATGTAGCAAAATGGGAAAAGCCACCAAATGTTGTGTTTCACTATATTGACAATATTATGCTAGCTTCTTATAGTGTTTCATCTCCAAAAATGGTGCACCTGCCATTGCAGTGCCAGCAATGTTGAAGATGAGCCACCAAAAATGCCAAGATCCAGAGGCCTGGACAGTCTATAAAATTCCTAGGGGAAGTTTGGTCAGGTAAGTCAAAGGTCAATGCTGTCAAAGTTATAGAAAATAGCTTTAAAACAGATCCAATCTCTAGGACCTTTAATGAAGGCAAGCTTGTGAATTGGATATTGCCACCTAATTAGAAGGTTTTGGGTGGGTCCTGTGGCAAAAAGAAAGCAGAAAGCGAGTGCCACTTGGGTTCTGGTCCCAGCAATGAACAGGAACAGAACAATGATATCGTCCTATTGAAAACAACTGTTAGCAGTATATCTTGCTCTTATGCAAACTGACCCTATAACAGTGACTTTTCCCGTAATTGTGAATATTTTTTCCATTAAGTGGAAATGACAGTCAAAGACACCTGTAGTCAGTCTAAAAGTGTTTGTGCATGGGATAGGATAATATAAAAATCAAAAACATATTTACAACAATGGCGTTATCTCCATACTAGTCCACTATCTAAAGAGTTACATAAATTATTGGGGACAGTGTATGGGTATCCACAACATATTGTTAGTGAACAAGGCACCCATTTTACAGGTCACCAAGTACAAGACTAGGTGCAAGAAAGAGAAATTCTGTGTGGTCAGTGTGATAACCACTAAATGGAAAAAGTCCTTGAATAAAAGGGGGAAAAGGTAAAGACAAATGAGTTTATATGACTAAGAGAATTCAAAGTGAGCCGGGAGGTCATCCCAGAGGAAACACTTATGCAAATCTCAGCTGGCTTTCATAGACTGCCACAGTGGATACTACTCCAAATAGTGGGGCTCATGAGGACTCTGGAGGGAGTCAGTTCTTATAGCCAGGGCAGATAGCTCTGGACTTTGGTTCCTTGTCAGGGGGCCCTGCTTTGCAGGTTGTGCTGCTGAGAGTGACAGAGTTGGACTCAGGTATGGCTTCCTTACACATGGTTCACCTGTCCCTTCTAGTTGAACCCATACTTGGTGCTGGATTTGGTAGATGTAATATGAGAGAAATATGTAATATGAGAGGCTTGAATCTTTGGACTGTCCATGTGCCAACCAGGTTTTGAGCCTCCTTGGAGTTGCAACACGTCTCTCCAGTTCATTGTACTCACCCAGGACAGCTAAGAGGGAGGTGAGGATTGACAGCCACCATACCAAGGAAATGAGAGAGCCTATAATTGCAAGTAAGAGAGGTCCATCTTTGGCTGTATGGGATTAAAGCCTCCTCTCAATTAGAGTTAGAGTGACATCACCATCCCAGAATCCTCAGGATTGGGTTATGATCTATGAACTAGAGTGGACTTACTGTATTCTCCTATAGACATACTGTGATTCAAATAATGGAAGAAAGTACAACATTGATATGGAGGCAGGGGCCACTGGATGCTCTGGGGGCAGGGAGAGGGAAAAACAGGAGTAAAACATGGGCTTTTGAAGGACCTGGGAATCATCCTGAATGACATTGCAATGACAGATATAAGCCATTATATATCTTCCCACAGCCTGCAGAATTGTGTGTGAAAGAGTATAAACTACAATGTGAACTATGGTCCATGTTCAGCGGAAATGCCCCAAGATGCATTTATCAATTGCAACGAATGTGCTACACTAATGAAGGATGTTGTTTATGTGGGAGGGTGTGGGATGTGTGGGGAATGGGGCATATGGGAATCCATATGTTATTGGGGGTAACATTTATGTAATCTAATTATCTTTTAAAAATAAAAAAAAATATTTAAAAAATAGAGATATTGCCTGGCATTTTCATGTGCCATACAACCCCCAGGCCACTGATTTGATAGAAACAAAGAATGGTATTTTTAAACAGCACCTACAATAGATATCTTCAAACCACTGACTGCATGGGTGGACAACATATGTACAGGAAGCAATAAGGCTAATAAATAG
>JAQZBX010061438.1:0-17102 GCA_029593785.1 Cabassous unicinctus
CTACATTGTGAGGTTGATCTGAAGTCTTTAGTTTCCTTGATTGTTAATGACCAGCTAAATATGCCAATAACCAAAAGGACTCTCATCCAGGGTAAAATCTTTCTTTCCAACTCACATCTTCTCTAGAAAAAGAATTATGTCTTCATTGTGTCTATTTAATGGCTGCTTCGGATGTGAACAAGGTATCCCCTGCTTTCAGATGTCAAAACTTTGATAAACTAGCCAAAATTTTAAAACAGAATAACAGGGAAATACAGGTTGTGGTTTATTTTGAAGGAATTGCTATTAGCCTCACTATACAGCTAATCTTCAAACACGACTTTGGAGAAAAGGTTACCAGCCTGAACTCAAACAGGAATGTCTGTTAATAGATGAATGCAATGATGAGGGCTCTCGGGGGTGGGTCAGCTCAGTGACTTTTGACCACCTCAAAAACACAAGCTGTGAAAACATAAGCATTCCTTCATTTTACTTATCATTTGGATCCTAGGCTCTGATTCACTTTTTAAAAAACTTAGTTTGGAGCCAACAGCACTGGTAAGTGAAAGGCTACCTGGGGCTGATTGTCATCAACAGCAGGACCCCACATCGAGGAGAATTATTGCTCTTGTTCACAAGAGCATGTTTGTAATACATCTGAAATGAACTGGCAAAGGGTCTTTGAGGAGACCGCAGAGCAAGGGTGGAAATAGATAAGAACATAACTTGAAAAAGATACTTTAGTGGTTTAGAATTTTCTTTGGGGGAATAGTTTCCCTCTCTGTTCAATCTTTTCCATTCTTTATGAACTCAGTTTTATTTTTTAGTATTCTTTGTATGAATTCAAAAACTTGGTTTCTAATTTTTTTTTTTCTATCTGTATAATTATGTGCAAAGTCCAGATGCTTGTAACACCAGGTACACACTTGGCATTTGGTGCTAAATTCGTCACCAAAGAACAGTTTGCCTCAGACACCTGGACTTAATTTGGTAACCCTTAGCAAGTCAGTGTTTGAAGAGCAGTGAGACAGTGTGCCAATGCCATCCCTCAACTCCTAACTGTGTAACCTTGGGAAGGGTACCTTCTCTGAGCTCCAGTGGTCATACTGAAAGGAAGGACTGGAAAAGATGAGTTTAACAAGGATTACAGGTGAGAAAAATAGAAAACAGATGCCATGAATTACATTTTACAACTACTTTGAAAATATTCTCACAGTAGAGCATCTCTACAATATACTAATTTTCGATTCTCCTGATGCTATAGGACAATGATTCTGTAAGAAAATCCTCTGGTTTTACTTAACAAAAGTGAAGATTACATATCATTCAACACATTGTCACAAAGCTCCTTCTATTTGAAGGAGCCATAGTCTAGATATAACTTGTAACCCCACTGAATAGTATGCCTGAGAACAAAGGGTAATTTCTGCTCAGCAATTCTCAGTGGGTATGTAAATGAATGCTGCTGAAATATTCAGAAGCTGATACCAATACAAAGTGAAGTGTAATAATCTAAATGTGCCAATGCTTCCCCCTGCTACTAATTACTAGCTTTAGGCTTTTTTTCACCAATATTTTGTCTCTTTGCCTTTCCTGGTACAGACAGAGTGGGCACCCAACTGTATAGGATTACAGCAATTTCTTGGCACAGTTTTTGAGCATTGTCTTTATTTTATTGACTTGGTTGCTACTCTGGCTGTGACCAGTTGGTGAGTTGGTTGAAGTATAAAATGGCCAAAGTGACAATTTTTATGAGTTAAATTCCTCTTTGTTCCATGGTAATAGAAATCATTCTGACAACAGAGAAAAAGTGTACTTCAAAAAGTACACTCACACAAAGATTAACAGGTAGTGCCATTTATGTATGTAAATGCTAGCTCATTGGCAACATAATATCATCCTCTTGAATGAAATTCAATCTAACATGTGGCCATGTGCTTTTTTTATTCTTTTCTTCTGAGCCAACCCCCTAAGGATGAAGTTCTAAGAGAATATCGCCTATGTATCCCAGAACATGCTCTTCCATTTAGCACATGACTTGCTCAGTATTTTATTACTCTAATTCTCTAATCTCCATCAGCTGTAGATGCCACTCCATCTAGCAGGTCCTTGCTGCTGATTTGCTAAAATTTTTAGGGTACAAAATAGAACTGAATTGTCTCGTCTTCAATGAAGCTTGGTGGTATTTTCACTTTGCATGAAATCAGTCTTTCCATTTTAATACAGCCGCTCTGCCCTCACCCCTATTTCCTCAGAAGGACTCATACTAACTGATTAAACTGAGGGGCAAATCCAAGGGATAGTCACCCTGCCATACTTAGATGGAGCCTATCTTTTTTGGAGACAAAGGCCTTGCATCTGGGAAAAGCTCGCCCATTGTCTTTCCTTCGAAAAGGAGTTCTGTCCTTAAGAGGCTCATCAGACTCTCTTGAAAATTGGTGCCTGATAGATTCATTCCTCTAACACTAATTCAACGGGCATAAATTCCAGGAATTGATTCTGTTTATGCTCAAGGTGGGACGCATACTTGAAGTCACCAATTAGCCTTAGGAAAAACAGAATAATTTTCTTGTTATATATTCTATAGGTTTTTAATAATTTTTTAATATCAATATAATCATTCTAAAAATGACTCTTCCAATGTAAAAGTGATGATGGCAGATGTAGATATGGATGGAAGCCCAGAGCCACCCAAACTTACCCTTTCTCTTACAAACTCCTCTCGCTTCAGTCCAAGGTACCCAATTTGGAAACCAAACAAATCATTCTACTTGTAGAGTTACATTTTCTAAATTATGTAGGAGTATCAAGAATTTGGAGAATTAAAAAAGTAAGTGAAATTTGGGGAGGACATCTAAATATTATTATCAATCTATAATTTTAATTTTTGTTATAATACAAGAATATAATTTTACTAATATTATTAATAAACATTGAACCTGAATACTTACTGTTTGGAACTATACTAAGCACTTTACATGCTTTTTCCCATTTAATCCTTAACTCACAATAGATAGGCACAATTACTATCTCATTTTATAGAAGAGAGAAGTGAGCCTTAGGAAGGTTAAATAATGAACCCTAAATCAACCAGCTAGTAAGTGGAAAAGCTAGGACTTGGAAACAGTTCTGTCCAACTCCAAAGCCACTGCTTTCTACCTCTATTTTCTATTGTCATTTTATTCATCCATTCATTCCTTCATTCTTTCAACAAATGTTTATTGAATATCTTCCATGGACTGTTTTTGAATTGATATTATGAGGTATACAAGAAAATGAAAGCATATTAAGAGGTAGTTTTTGTCTTTAAAGTATTTGTCGTTATTATAGTTATTATAAAGGACATATAGTCTTTAAAGGATTTAGAACACATAAGAAGTATGTATAAGTATGCATGAATAACTATATAGTTACCCTGTGTTACATAATAAATTTAATTTTTTTTCCACTTTCCAAATACTAAGAACTGGAGAGAGCTCTGGAAGTGTTGGCAAAAGTGCCACCAAAAAACAACAACAACTCATTCTGGGCATGGGTGCAAAGGAGGGTGTAGTGGGAGATTAGTCTGGAATCAAATTGTTCATGCCTAGAATGACTGGATCAGTGTTCAATATTTTACAGAGCAGATTAAGTTTCTGAGGAGGTGAATTCAGCATTTAATAACTCCAGCTAAAATATGCAATATTTCAAATTAAAGCTATACTCTTATTGTGAGGACACCTGTGAGGATAATCTAGGAGACAGGGTGGTGTCAGAGAGAAAACAAATCATGGAGTTAGAAATATCTGTGTTTGAATCCTGGCTCAGTCATGTTCTAGGCAAAATCCTTAAATTCTCTAAACCCATTTTGTCGTCTCGTCTGTAAACTGAAGGTGACAATAATGGTATGCATCTTGCAGGATTGCTCTAAGATAAATAATTTACCTGAGGGAGGTGCTCAACACATGGGAGCTTTTAACAATGCCTAATCTGTTATGCTCATTCACCTTTAGGAATATCAGTATTTTTAGGTGGGTGTCCTTGTCTTCCTTCTCTATGGTAGGTGAATTTCTCCTAAAACTATGTATTTGGTCAAATGAAAACAACCTTTTTAATGATAAATAAGAAATATAATTATTTCCAGGTTATATCATAGACTATTCAAATTCAGACTCAGTTCCAAAACACCTGATTTTTATCTTCAGAAAAAATATTTGTTTTCTGTGCCCATAGGCTGTCACTCTAGAATATTATAAAAAGGGAAGCTTCATACATTATATAGCCTTTTGAATTTGGTTTCTTTCCCAAAGCATAAACAATTGAGATTCAGCCATATGGTTGCATGTATCAATAATTCTCTCTTTTTATTATTTTAATGTATGGATATCTCGAGTTTGTTTGTCCAGTAGAAAGACATTTTGGTTGTTATCAGTTTTGAGTGATTGTGAATAGAGCTTGTGGTGGTTTGGAGTTATGTACCCCAGAAAACATATTCTTAAACGAAATCCATACCTTTGGGTGTGAACTCTTGTAAATAGGATCTTTTGCTGCAGTTACTTCAGGTAGGATGTGGTCCAACTGACTGAGGATGGGTCTTAATTCTATTACTAAAGTCCTTAAAGGGAAGATCATAGAAAGAGAAAGGCACAGAGGAAGCAGCCAAAAGCTGGAAGTTAATGAAAACCTGAGAAGCCAGGAGAGGCTGTCATGTGAGCTACCATGTGACAGAAAAGTCAAAGGCCAAGGATCACCACCAGCCAGCCACAAAAAAACACAGCCTTCTGGGGGAAAGCATCACCTTAATAATGCCTTGATTTTGGACTTCTCCTCTCCTTAAAACCGTGAACCAATAAATTCCCATTGTTAAGTCAACCCATGGCATGGTATTTGCATTAGCATTGAGGAAACTAAAACAGAGCCCTATAAACTTTCCCTTAATATGTATTTGTATGAATATGTTTTCATTTCTCTTAGGTAAATACCTAGAAGTGGAATTGCCAGGTTATATGGTTAGTCTATGTTAAACTTTATAAGAAACTGCCAAATTGCTTTCCAAAGTGGCTATAAAATTTTGCACCAGCAATAATGGGAGTTTCGGTTGTTCTGCATTTTCACTGGCAATTTTTTTTCAAGCTCATAGAAGAACATTCTTGCTTATGTACTATTATCCCCAACCCTTACCCACTAACAATTTCACTGTTATACAGCCCCTAATTTATCCTCTAGCTTTCTTTCAATTGACACTTATGTCCCTAGATTACCCTTTTTCAAACACACATTTATAAATCAGCAATGTTATTATACTATCTATAATGTGTTACCATCTACTCTATCCATTTCCACACCTTTGTAATCAATGTTATTAAATAATCTACATATATTAAGCTTCAGCCTCCCATTCTTAACCCTCATTCAATCTCCTAACAACCTATACTCTAGGTTTTAACTTTATGAGTTTACTCATTGTTTTTAGCTCATATTAGTGATACCTTACAAAATTTTTAGCTCCCTACTTAAGGCTTTGGTATTTTTTCTTCCCTGTCTCTGAAATTTCTTCCCCCATATGTCTGCTTCTGTCTATACTTCATTTCAATCTTGACTCAAAGAACACCTTCCTTCTCAGAGAGGCTTTTCTGACCATTTTGCATGAACGAAACTCTCCTCTTGTTTGTCTCCATCCAAATTATCCTGCTTTACTTTTCTTACAAGCACTTGCCAATACCTAATGTTTCATATATTTGTTTACTTACTGTTTATTTACTTTATCATCATCTGTGTCCTCCAACTAAAACCTAAGCTCCAGGAAGGGCTTAACCTATTTTGTTAGCTACTGAATTCCCAGTGCCTAGAAAAGTGAGTGCCTCATGGAATGTTCCAATATGTATATGCTGAATGCATAAATGAATAAATGATTTAGGAGATGAGACTGAGGCAGAGAAAGTTTATTACTGTGCCCAACATCACAGAAGTGGCAGAGTCAGCATATGAACCCTGGCACTTTCATTCCATATCAGTGCTATTGACCACTCTGTTCTACCACCCCTGGGAGGGCTGTTGTAGGGTTAAAAGAGGTTACTTAACCTTTTTTTTTTTAAATCATCATGCTTGACATGTGGCAATTAGTGAATAAATGGAGGTGTTTTTATTCCCAGGACCTCTTCAACTTCAACTCCTTGATGGGTAATAGGAGATCAAATACATTAGCAGTCTGATTGTTTAAACATCCAACTTGAAATCTACTTGATACTTGGCACAGTAGAGGATAAGTGGTGTGACTGTGCCCAGACTTTGAATGAAATGGGGCTTCTGCCAGTTGCTCTCTACAACATACATATGAAGTTCCTACCACCCCAACAGATCTTGTGGCCAACTTCATATCCTTCTAAAATTCTGAATAAATTGAAGAGAACAGAGTTTGGAGGATTTTACCAAGATAGAGTATAGATGGAATACCTATAATGAAATATCCCATTTATAGATAGAATATAGATAGAATCCATCAAGTATAAGTTGCTCTCTTTTTGATAAAGCAAACTAAGACTCCCTTGACCTGACTTGAAAGTTCAACAGAATTATATCCTCAAAGCCAGGACTATGATGTCTTTCATTCTGCCCTCTTCCTCAGTGTCCCTCTACACCGTTGAGTCTTTGGTGGGGTTCGGACTAGGTCAGTCAGCAGCAAATGGACATCTGGAACTTTGCAGAAATATTAACAAAATGTAGGTTTTAATAAGTAAGGATTTTTTTTAAGCAAAATTTAATTATTTTTGACTAATACTGATCCACAACCTGGGGACCAAAAGGCTAAGGAAATTAGTCTCTAAAGTGTGCACAGAAGGCACAAGTGTGGAATAGGTGGTCCACTGAGTTTAAAGGAAGAAAATATTAGAAGTTGTATGTGTGCTTTATTTTTGACTAATAAAATAACAAAGAAATTAAGCTTCTGTAATCATTAATGCAAGGTTTAATAGTAATGTGAGTATACAATTTATAAATAAAATATACATGTGTTTGTTGCAAGATAAAATTACTTTACTGATAGCATTGTATGATCAAAAACTTTTAGGCTATATTAATTTTCTATTTCTGAGTAACAAATTACTACATAAATATCATTATTTGTTATCACACATTTTCCATGAGTCAGGAGTCCTTGCAAGCTTTAATGATGTCTCATCTGAAGGCTCAACTAGAAAAGAATCTGCTTCCAAGTCCATTCAGGTTCTTGGCAGAACCTGTATAACTCCGGCTCTCAGGTCTCAGAGGCTGCCCAAGGTTCCTGGCCATGGGTCCATCTCCACATGCACTTCACAACATATTCTTTAAAGCCAGTAAGAGAATCATTCCAGCTCCAGTCTACTACAACAAAATCTTCTATAACAAAATATAATCATGGCAGTGATCTCCCATCACCTTTGCCATATTCCAAGTTTTAGGAGCAAGTCACAGGTTTCAGCTGCACTCAAGAGGAAGAGATTGTAAAAGGGTGTGGCTCACTGGAGTCTCATTCTGTACAAAGATATCTAAAGTCCTTTCTAGCTTCAAAACACTCAGATTAGTTGTAATCGCCTTAAAACCTGGATGAAGTATGCCTTTCTTCCTGTAAAATTATGGCTTCAATCCAGTTCATCTCTGGTCGCTTCTTGCATTGGATTTCTTCAACAATTATGTCCTAAGTTTAGACTGTGTTCAATTACACTTGTAGAGGAGGTTAACAAGTGTGTTTATGAAGTTTTGTGTCTCTGTAACATACACATGATTAAAGGACATGAATGTCTATTTCTCTCTCTTTTTTTTAAACAATTTATTGAAGTATATCATTCATACATGAACAGGCATAAACTGTAAGTGTTAGTAAACATCGTGAACTTACAAAACAAACATGCATAACATCATGCAGGGCTCTCACACATCACCCCCCTCCCCCCAAACACTCCACATTGTTGTGAAACATCTGTTAAATCATGAAAGAGCATCGTCAAAGTATTACTACTAACTATAGTCCGTATCTTCCTCCCCTAAACATTTTTTAAAGTATTTATTTATTTGTCTATTTACTTTTATCCATGCCCCCCACCCCCCCATTTTTGCTGTTTCTGTGTCCATTCGCTAGGCAACTTTCTGTGTCCATTTCCTGCCCTCTCATCCTTCTCCTCCTGTCTTCACTGGGATTCAATGCTCGGAACCTCTGATGTGGGAGAGAGGCGTCTTACTGCCTGCGCGATCTTAGTTCCTGGTTTTTTGGTGCATCTCATCTTGGCTCTCCCTTGTGTCACTCTCCTGTTACATCATCATTTTGCTGTGCGGCTTTCGGGGCCTGGCGGCACACTTGAGCACGGGGCCTGGCGGCCCATGCACATTCTATATTTTTCTTCTTTTATTTTTACCAGAAGGTCCCGAGTATCGAACCCAGGTCCCTCCATGTGGGAGACAGTTGGCCAACCACCCGAGCCACATCCATCCCCCTGCTATATCTCTTAAGGTTGACCAAAGATACCCAAAGTTACAGTCTTTTCCCATACAGGATGGTCATATAATAAATCAGGCTTAGTTTATCACCAGCATTCTAAAAACCAGGCCTAGGGAGAAAAACTAGGTCTGGGGACACATGCATGGTTTCTAATATAGTGAATGTTTAGCCTACCCTGACTATCACAAAATCAGGGCAGTGAGAATATTTGCATTTATTTCTCTTATAAATAATAAAAGTGTGGTAATAATATTGCCAGAGAGGGTAACAGTTTTCATCCTGCCTTCCTGTGCTGGCTAGCATACTCCCAGGCAGAAAGTGGAAATTCCATACCTTACAAATGGAGGAAGTATGGGGGAGGAGGTAGGGGGAAGCAAGGTAATGTGGTTGAAACACAAAGCAGTAGTCACAGACAGAGCAGGGATTAGACCTTAACATTTGCAATCCTTTATCCTTTGTTCATTGCATTAGGTGGTACTGTTTCCAATTAACTGGGAGAAATGTTTAAAGCAAGAAATGATCTTCAAAATACAAAGAAAGCCTCAAGAATGCAGTCAGCACTAAAAGCTTCCAATGGAACATCTGGATGAATAATACCATCTGGAGAGGTGGGGCTGTTTTTATTTTTAAATTTTCAGGGCGGGTCATTAGAGCGCTTACCTTTGTGTAACTGTTCATTAAAGAGTCTAGCTCTCCTGCGTCAGAATTCTCAAAAGAAAATGGAAAATCAAGCTCTGTTTGCAAGTCAGTTTAAAACCCAGAACAACTCTTTTCAGTTGATTCATTATAGGCTTCCAGTATAGTCTCAGAAAGTTAAAAATAATTTTTAGATTATACATTATGCAATGTGATCTCTAATTAATCCAATCTATCCCAATTTGTTTGCTGTGAAAGCAAATGAATGGATTCTATTCCATCAATTCCTTGACTTTTTTCTTTTATATAGTTGGAAAAAAAAAAAGATGAAATTGTGCACCACGTATGGGCATGGCTTGTAACACACCAAGGGAAAAAATTGCAAGAGCAATTTACTAAATATGGTCCCTTTCCCAGCCAAACACAGATCATTGCCAATGCTATGAGAACATGAATATTTCTCAGGCTTCAAAAAAAATGGTATGGTACCCAAGAGAAATGGTGAAAATCCTATCATTGCCTCCATAGAGGAGTCCCTCGTGTCTTCAGTCAATGAACACTGATATATACATATTCCTGCCTCTACAGAAGAAGGTGGTTTCTTTCTGCTGTATGCCAGCAGCACAATACAAGCCAGCCCACGGGGACAGGGGGAATACCTGTAGTGTCCAATCCACTTCTTCGCTCTTCGGTAAGTAACAGCAATACAAGATAATAGCAAAACCAGCTTTTACTACAGGCAAATCTCTAACCTGCTGTTCCATATCTCAGTCTGTTTTAAACATTTTTACCAATTAAATTCATATAAAAACAGAGTAAAAAAGTGAGCTCACCATTTCTCACTTGATCAGCTATCCAAGAACAAAGCGAATTTCTTCAATATTATAAGGTTCACATGGCAAGCACTAATTTTTTTCAGGAAAATAGAATGTTGGTTAAGTCCTTTGTCATCTTATAAGCACATTTTAAAATAATAAAAATGATCTTTAATCCTGGTTTAACATAATTTCTAATAAATTCCAACATGTATTTGTTCCTCATTGAATTTTAATGTCAGTAAGTTTTGTAAATGAAATGCCAGGATTTTTCTAATCGATTCTCAGCTGTTTTGGTTTTTTTTTAAATCATCAACTCTATGATACATTTTTGGAGTTCAGTGTATGGAGTACACACACATTGCATTCTGTCGATTTTTTTTAAGTCCCCCTTAATGAATTCTTAATTACATTATTCAAAAGATCCATTATTCAGCATTCATCTCACTGCTAAATGAAAGTCTTTACCTGACATGTGAATGAAATGAGTCTAAATGCTTTCCATGCCACCTAGGGATTCTTAATAGACTTTTAGCTGAACAGCAGCAGTAGGTTTCATTTCTGTTATAAATTTGTGTGGATTGTTTTTAGAGATGGGTAGCTATGCAATAGTCTACCAATCTGAGTAGCACTTGACTTCCATTGTGTTCTCAGGCTCACCTTGGGTCAGAAAAACTGCAAACAAGGTCATATGTTGCTGAAAGTGGAAGAGATGCCTTACACCCATTGATGCGTTTGTGCCTCAACGTTCACTGATTTCAGATGAGGACAGCGAACTTCCTTAGAGTTCCTTGTAAACGTCCCCTCTTTTATTTCCCATCATGAATCAAAGCACTAAGCAATAGCAAGAGGAATTCAGAGATCTTTCAAAAGCTAACAAGTTCTTTCTTTTTAACTTACTTCCTTTGCAGATTAACGCATAATGCTGAAGGTAAGGAATAGTCTCAGGTTTCATGTGTCTCTTGCAGTAATATCTAAAAATGAGCCAAAGTTACTAGTCTGTTTTTTTTTTTAAAGATTTATTTTAATTTATCCCCTCCTTGCTGCTTGTGCTTGCTTGTGTACATTTGCTTTTGTGTTTTTCTGTGTCTGCTTGTCTCCCTTTGTTGAGTCATCTTGCTGCGTCAGCTCACCGTGCAGTGGGGGCCAGCTTGCTTCACCAGGAGGCCCCGGGAATTGAACCCGGGGCCTCCCATATGGTAAACGGGAGCCCAACCAATTAAGCCACAGCCGCTTCCCTAGTTTGTATATTAACCATGTCCCAAATCTCCAAATGACACTCTCCAGTAAGGCATCTACCGGGAATGTAAACTGGTATATAGAACAGTTCAATCTTTGCTCTAGAACCCTAATTGGTTATACAGAATATAAATAAATCTGTGGGATATTGTAGGTTTAGTGGAAGCAAAGTTCATATTCTAAAGAACTTAAATGACACACATGGAATCTTTCCTCTCCCAGCCATCAGATTCAGTAAAGAAAAGTAACAGCAACTTTTAATGAGACAGACTTGTTTTTGTTTGGTTTGGTTTGTTTTTTCTAGAGTGCACACGCAAGCCCTATGATTGCATTCAGTTCTGAAAATCTGGTTTACCAAATGACCTTTTATTATTGCATCTAATGAGGAATTGACAAAAATATTAATGAAATTTTATGGATCTCCAAATCCATCTTAAAATACCAGTTATAGAAAATGTATGTTATAGGTTATGATTTAGAGCTCTCTCTTTGGAAATGATAGGAAATATCTCTGGGCAGAAAAGCACTACATTTCTCTTGCACTATTGTTTTTATAATAACTGCCATTGTAGCCAAAATTGGAGAAGAAATTGTTCTGCAATTGCTGCACAGAGTGATGAAAGTACATAGAGAAGACATTTCAACATAAAATTACTCCAAACACAGTAGGGTTACTATATCTTTAGGTGAAAAATGTATTTTAATATTGCCATAGTAAACATTAACTAAATGTGTTGAAAATCATTGATAAAAATACACATTTTAAAAGTCAATTGATTTGCATTTTTAAGAATACAGACACAATGCAGTCCTTAATAAAATAACAACAGAGAGGTGTCAAAGGAGTGATATGACATTAAATCAGTAGATGCCATGAGGAGCAGGTGGAGATAATTCATCCCATTCCCACTTTTGATATGTTTAAGATTGTTACACCAATGGAATGTCCAGTCTTAAAATATATTTCTGATCAATCAGAGGTGAAGCTTAAGCTATGGCCTTGGAGTTGCTCAGAATGCTGCCTGAGTTGAAAGAGGAGTGAAAAAGTTCTGTCTTTAGAATTAGCTGCATTGTTTGTACTTCTTTCCAGAAGAATTCCCCCTATGATCAGAGCAAGTATTGTTTAAAGGCAAGCTCTAGTGGGAATGAGTACTTCCTTGAGGCAAAATGTCCATTCTTTGGAATGCATATGAACTATCAGAGTAAAGCCCACATCAGTCCCCTCTTCTGATGGACAGTGTGTGTGTGCTGCTCTGGGGTCTGCAGGCATCTGTCCTCACCTCTTTGGGAGTGACTGAAGGGTGCCTTTGATGAGTTGCACCAGAATGGGCATCCTCTGCAGAGGATCCCACTCAATTTTAGCTCCTGGGGATAACAGTCCTTTGTCCTTCGAGCAAAAGGGTAAGTCAATGGAAGGCTCTTAGGTGTGGGCAATCATAATAAACAAATTCACACGAGGAATTCCCATAAGGACCAGCGTGATAACTTAATGGAGCATCCAGGTGCTCTCAGCCTCCATGCCAATGAGGTGAAGAACAGCACAAATTCTATTTTGAAAATTGGTGCTTCATTTGTTAGGAAATAAGTTCTATGGCAAAAGATGTATGCTCATGAAAGCCTCTTTCATTTAACAAAAGAAAACATAGATCCAACTTCTCTCCCAGGGAGGGCATGTTCCCTCAGCCTGGCTAGACTCTGTTTTATGTCTTGTTGCCTTCAATCCAATGCAGGTGGAAAATAGACCTTAAAATAAAAGAAGCAGACAAAAGAATCTGCCAAGCTTCCATGCACAACATATGCACGTTTGTAGAGAATAAAAGGTGTGTTTAGGAGGGAAAATGAGACTGTTTAAGTTAAGAGTGCTGAGGGAATGAGTAACCCCTGGCTTGGTACCTGCCAGTTGACATGGCTCTGCACAATTATTTTTTCATCTGGAGTGTAAAAATCCATATTTGTCTCTGCTACTGTCAGGGAAAATATACCAGAGAAGCTTACGAATAACATCTAAAAATGAAAGAAGCAGCAACTCTTTAATTATCTTGTTTTCTTTCTCTTCTTCACTCCCTCTTCCTCTCTCTCTCTCTCTCTCTCTCTCTCTCTCTCTTTCTCTCTCTCTCTCTGCCCCTGCCTCCCTCTCTCTCTTTCTTTTTTTTTTGCCTCTGGAGAACAAATGTTTGAACTTTCTTCTAATTTGATAATATTGGCATTTAACAGCTAGTATACAGCAAAGTAATATTGAAGCCTGCTTCCTATCTTTTCTTGGCAATTATTTGAAATAAACATACTTTCATATTTAGGTCAGTTAAAAATAAATTATTCCAAACAAGTTAAATATGTTTAATCAAATGTATTTCCAGATTGTTTTTTAACCCCAATCCATAACCCGCTTCACGCATCCCCAGGGGTTTTTTCAGTCCCTTGAAAAGATCTGTTGTTTATTCTGAAAATTTTTTGAAATCATAAGTATGTGTGTGAGTTTCTCACAGTCATTAAGGTGTTAAAAGAGATGTGTGCTAGAGGCAATTCTTAAGGTTTAAACTTAGAATTATTGATAGCTATAAAAGTACTCACTCAAAACCACCTAACCTTCTTAGCTGGTTAAAAGAGTATAATCCTCTCAGTTATTAGAAGACCTTTGAAGTGAAACACAGAAACTCAGCCCTTCAGCCTGTTTTTAAAATTCTTCTTGACTGTGAACTGAATCACCGGGCAGTGTGGGCTGAGCCCCATCTGTGTGATGAGCAGTGGATTACTTTACTTGAACTTTGCTCCAGTCAGGACATTTTAGGGCTTATAAATCTTGAATCCATCTAAGTTCACCTTAAATTAGCCTTGTAAAAACACACTACAAACTCCAGTTGTCAGCCTAGTGGCTTTTGGCCAGATGCCACTCAGCAGCTGAAACACTGATTAATTGTCATCTTCTCTCTCCCTTTTGTCTTAGACCCAATTTTTAAATCAAAAAAAAAAAAGAAAGAAAGAAAGAAAGGGACTATGCAAGTTAATTTGATGTGAAGAACAACGATAGCTGAATAAGGGTAATCTTTTGCAGGTACATTTTATATTTTAAAAACTATGTGATGAAAATAAAAGGCAAACTGTATATAAAATAATGCCATCTATTGCACAAGGATCCTGGAGCTGGGCCAACAAGTCATGCCAAGATACAACAGATTTCTCAATTTCCAACAAATAGAAACAAAATCCTGGTTTCAGAAGGTGTACTCAAGAAACCCTTCCCAATGTGTTTCTGATTTGTGGTCAGAGTGATTTTACTGCTGGTGCCCTGCACTTTTGAGACATTTATTTCCTAAAAGAAAGATTCCTTTCTATAAACCTCAACTGTCTGTTTTTCAAAGAAATTTAAAATCAAACACACAAATAAAATTCTCAACATATGGAAACCTTCATAAAGGGCCTTACGTATTCAGAGTTAAAATTGTTTTACAAACTGTAATGCTTTGCAGATGAAAATACAGAGAGGATGACTGTTTTTAGCACTAATGCTTTTTGACAGCGTTAAACCTTGCTTTAGTAATTGACATCAAAATGTTTGGTGTTTTTAAATGGACCATTAATAAAAATAGCATGTTTTAAGATTTTGAGAAATTGTGCTTAATACTGTGAGGTGGGATAAAATTGCAAATGTACTACAATGATTTTATTATTAAAAAAAAAAAAATCCTTATAGCAAAACAACTCTGATTCTCTCTCATGTCTCTAGAGGAACTTCTGAAGCTCAAAGGAGAGAAAATGTTTCCTCTTCATACATCTTCAGGTTCTCTGCAGAAATGGACATTTTATCTATCACCAGTTTGGAAAACAAACAAACAAACAAAGAACAACAACAACAACAAAAAGCCAAAAATGACACTCTGGGTGAGGACTCAAATAGCCACTAAATCCATTGGTCCCAATGGCATCATGAAAATATACTCAAGGGTCTTTATTATGAATTGGCGAGACTAAATCAGAAGACTTGAATTTTAGTACCACCTCTGTCATTAATCATGTTGCATCCAGCAAACCATTTAAACTTCTCTTAGCTTCAACTCATTTATCTGTAAAATGGGAATAATAATATTTACCCTGCCAAAGTAGAAAGTCCAATAAGAAAAGCTCATCAATCACTGTAAACATAAAACTTTTGTCATGGGAGATGTATTAAGCTGAGTGAAAAGAGATGTCCATAACCCAACCCCAGAAACTGTAAATGTGAGCTTAATTTGACAAAGAGTCTTTACAGATGTTAAAGATCTCAAGATGAGATCATCTTGGATTATTCAGGTGGTCACTAAATCCAGTGGCAAGTGTCCACATAAGAAACAGAAGAGGAGAAGATATTCAGAGGAGAAGGCCGTGTGAAGACAGAGGCAGAGACTGGAGTTCTGCAGTCACAATACAAGGAATGCTCGAAACCACCAGAAGCTGAAAGGCAAGGAAGGATCCTGCCCAAGAGCATTCAGAGGGAGCACAGCCCTGATGATACCTTGATTTCAGACTTCTGGCCTCCAGAACTGTGGGAGAAAATTGTTGCTTTAAGCCACCAAGTTTGTGGTAATTTGTTACAGCAGCCATAGGAAACTAATAGAGAAGGCATAATAATTCAATTCCATTAAATTCAGCACACATCTATTGAATAACTATTAGCTCACATCCACAATGCATGGTAGAAAGGAGATGGATATTAAAGTTATGGACTTCAAGTTTATGGAAATTTTGAAGAATTAATTGGGTGAAAGTAGTCAGTGGAATCGGGTTGGGGCTAGAGAACCATTCAATTCAGAAAGAACAGTTTGAGAAAAAAGATGAGGGCATGAAACAGCACAGTGTGTTTGTGGAAGTTCAAAGATCCAGTATTGCAAGATGCGGAGAGATTGGTAAGCAGGAACACATTTGATTGGCCTTATAACATGGGAAGGACCATTGTACAAAGCTGTCATTTTCATTTTTTCATTCAACAAGTTTTTACTGGTTGCCTCTCATGAGACAGGAACAGTATTAGACATTCAGTAAACAAACTTGAACTAGAGCGACCTGGTCACTGACCTCATTGGAATTATAGTTGAGGGTTAGAGATCTTGAACCCATTTAAGTCAAAAATTGGCAAGCTGAAATTTACTTAGAAATCACTCTCACATCAGTGTAGGGGTGGATTCCAGGATTGATGTTACTTCATGGACCTTCCTTTCCATGCCTCTGGGTCTTACCTCACTTCCTTCCTCCTTGGTTCCTAGGCCTTTGACCATGTTGATAAGAATAATGGGGAGACAGAACTGACAAATTGGATATGATGAAGACAGCACAAAATTTACTTTGAAAAGAAGTAGAAATATTCAGTAGTTCTACAGGAGGCAGAGGGAGAAACAGAGTAGTTAAGGATTACTGGGATATATTTTGAGAAGACTTTTAGGTTAGAAATTTAGAGATTGAGAAGGAAGAAATTTTGAGATGAATATTTGTTATTAATGTGAAAATTATTGAATGGCAGAGATGAAAAAAGTATTTAAATAATATAACAAAAAGCAAACACTCGACCTGACTGTTCTTGACATTTTAACCAGAAAAATGAAGGAACATTGCGGAGACAATATTAAGGTTGGAATTGCAATTTGGGGAGAATGCATGTCTCAGGAATGAATGCTCCAGACTGAGACCCAGGTGGATGTGTTCACTAAAATAAAAGTAAGTGTAAAAAATTTCTTGTGAATTTACATTAATATTAAGGGCCAGGGCTTTTGAGGTGCAAGCAAAAATCTTTCTTTCAAGGAGTTTACCTTTAAATGGACTTGGAATTGACGTGAGTGACATTGCAATGACAGATGCAGGCCATTATATATCTTGCCATAACCTACAGAATTGAGTGGGAGAGAGTGTAAACTACAACGTAAACTATAATCCATGCTTAGTGGCAATGCTCCAAAATGTGTTCATCAATTGCAATGAATATACCAAACTAGTGAAAGAAGTTGTTAATGTGGGGA
>JAQZBX010061439.1:0-10622 GCA_029593785.1 Cabassous unicinctus
ATCATATCATCAGTGAATAGTGAAAGTTTCTTCCTTTCCTATTTGGGTGCCTTTATTTCTTTATGTAGCCTAATTGTTCTAGCTAGAACTTCTAGCACATTATTGAATAACAGTGGTGACAGTGGGCATCCTTGTCTTGTTCCTGATTTCAGCAGGAACACTTTTAGTCTTTCACCACTGAGTACAATGCTAGCTGTAGGTTTCTCATATATGTACCTTACCATATTCAGAAAGCTTCCTTCTATTCCTATTCTTTGGAGTATTTTTACAAGAAAGGATGCTGTATTTTCTCAATGCCTTTTCTGCATCAATCGAGAGGATCATGTGATTTTTCTTCCTCAATTTATTAATGTGGTTTATTACACTAATTGATTTTCTTGTGTTGAAACACCCTTGCAAACCTGGGATAAAACACACTTATTATGGTATATAATTCATTTAACATGCTTT
Organism: Cabassous unicinctus; assembly: GCA_029593785.1. Lineage (NCBI taxonomy): Eukaryota > Metazoa > Chordata > Mammalia > Cingulata > Chlamyphoridae > Cabassous > Cabassous unicinctus. Next base: position 451 of record JAQZBX010061439.1, read on the forward strand.
TTGATTTGGTTTGCAAGTATTTTGTTGAGGATTTTTACATCTATATTCATTAGAGATATTGGTCTGTGATTTTCTCTTTTCATAGTATTTTTATCTGGTTTTGGTATTCAGGTGATGTTGGCTTCATAGAATGAGTTTGGTAGCACTCTTTCCTGTTCAATTTTAGAAGAGCTTGAGCAAGATTGGTATTATATCATCTTTGAATAATTCGTAGAATTCAGCTTTGAAGCCTACTGGTCCTGGGCTTTCATCTTTGGGAGGTTTTGGATGACTGTTTTGATCTCTTTACTTGTGATTGGTTTGTTGAGGTCTTCTATTTATTCTAGGATCAGTGTAGGTTGTTCATGTAGCGTAGGTGTGTTTCTAGGATTTTGTCCATCTTGTCTACATTGCTTAGTTTTTTTGGCATACAGTTTTTCGTGGTATCCTTTTATGATCTCTCTTATTTCTGCAGGGTCAGTGGTAATATCCTCCCTCTCATTTCTGATTTTATATATTTGCATCTTTTCTCTTTGTTTCTTTGTCAGTATAGCTAAAGACTTGTCAATCTTGTTGCTCTTCTCAAAGAACCAACTTTTGGTTTGTTGATTTTCTCTATTGTTTTTTGTTCTTGACTTCATTTATTTCTGCTCTTATCTTTACTATTTCTTTCCTTTGGCTTGGTTTGGAATTAGTTTGCTGTTCTTTTTCTAATTTCTCCAGGTATACAGTTAGCTTTTCAATTTTAGCTCTTTCTTCATTTTTAATGTAAGCATTGAGGGCTGTCAATTTTCCTTTCAGCACTGCCTTTGCAGTGTCTATAGGTTTTGATATATTGTGTTCTCATTTTCCTTCGTTTCAAGATATTTACTAAATTCTCTTGCAATTTCCTCTGAACCACAGATTATTTAAGAGTGTGCTGTTTAATATACATATATTTATGAATTTTCCCTTTTTTACATCCATTATTGATTTCCAGCTTCATTCCGCTATAATCAGAGAAAGTGTTTTGTATTATTGCAATCTTTTAAAATTTATTGGGTCCTGTCATGTGACCCAGCATATGGTCATCCTGGAAAAGGATTCAAGAGCACTTGAAAAGAATGTATATTCTGCTGTTTGGGGGTGTAATGCTCTATAACTGTCTATTAGGTGTGGTTCATTTATCATATTCAAGCTTTCTGTTTCTTACTTTATCCTCTGTCCATATGTTCTATCCAATACTAAAAATGGTGTATTGAAGTCTCCAACTATTATTGTAGAGAAGTCTGTTTCTCCCTTCAGTTTTGCCAGTGTATTCCTCATGTATCTTGGGGCACCCAGGTTAGGTTCATAAATATTTAGTGTAGTTATTTCTTCTTGGTGATTTGCCCCTTTTATTAATATATAATGATCTTCTTCATCCCTTAAAACAGTTTTGCATTTTAAACCTATTTGGTCCAATATTGGTATTGCTACTCCAGTTCTTTTTGGTTACTATTTGTGTGGAATATCTTTTTCCAACCTTTCACTTTCAACCTGGTTGTTTCCTTATGTCTGAGGTGAGTCTCTTGTAGACAGCCTAGCATGGCTCATATTTTTATATCCATTCTATCAGTCTATGTCTTTTCAGTTTTTTTTAGGAGGTACCAGGGATTGAACATGGGACCTCATACATGGGAAGCAGGAACTCAAACCACTGAGCTACACCTGCTCCTCTCTATGTCTTTTGATTGGGAGATTTCAAGTCATTAACATTCAATGTTATTACTGTAAAAGCATTACTTACTTCGTCCCTATAGTCCTTTGGCTTTCCGTTGTCATATCTAACTATTGTCTTTTTACCCTTTCTTTAATTTACCCTTCTTAATAATCTTCATTTCTACACTCTTATCCAAGTCTTTTGCCCTTCTTTTTTCCTTTCAGGCTGCAGCACTCCTTTGTATCTCTAGTAGTTCTAGTCTTTAGGTAGCATACTTTCTCTATTTTTGTTTGTCTGTGAAGACTTTAAATTCATCCACATTTTTGAAGGACAGTTTTGCCAGTTATAGAATTCTTGGTTGGTAGTTTTTCTCTTTCAGCACCTTAAAAACATTATAACACTTTCTTCTCACTTCCATAGTTTCTGATGAGAGGTTGGCACTTAAACTTGAGTTTCCCTTGTATGTGATGCTTTGCTTTTCTCTTGCTGCTTCAAAATGCTCTCTTTATCTCTGATATTTGTCATTCTGAATAATAGGTGTCTTGGAGTAGGTCTACTCAGATTTATTCTGTTTGGGTTGTGTTGTTATTCTTGGATATTGATATTTATGTCTTTCAAAGGGGTTGGGAAGTTTTCGGTCCTTATTTCCTCAAATATTCTTTCTGCCTCTTTTCCATTCTCTTCTTCTGGGACTCTGATAACACATATGTTTGTGTATTTTGGGGTTTCATTCAGTTCCCTGAAATGCTGTTTCATTCCAATATTTTCTCTTTCTGGTTTCCTGTCTTTTCCAGTCTGGATGTTCTGTACTTGAAATCACTAATTCTGTCTTTGAGCAATTCAAATCTGCTGTTATGTGCCTCTAATGTATTTTTAACCTCATCCACCATGTCTTTCATTCCCATAAGCTCTGTTAGTATTCTTTGCAGGCTTTCACATTGTTCTTTATGCTCACCCAGTGTTTTTTCTTAATATCCTTTATCTCTTTAGTCATATTTTCTTTCAATTCTTTGAATTGATTTAGGAGATTTGTGGGATTATCATTAATTAGTTTTCTTAAAATCTGTATCTCTTCAAGATATTTGGTTTGTTCCTTTGGTTGGGCCATCTCTTCCTGTTTCCTAGTATGGCTTGTAATTTTTTGCTCATGTCTAGGCATCTGAATATGATGGTGAATTTACTCTGATGGTCAATTTCTCTCTCTTGCCTAGTGTTTTTGTTTTTTTTTCCACAGCTCTTCTTCGATTTTTGGCTCAACTAATTCTAAGTCTTTAAAATTATCCAGCTTAAGTTATCAAAATCAGGCCAGGTACTCACTAATGGGGCACAGATTTTCTCCCAGAGGTTGGGTAAAGAGACCTAAAAGCAGTTTTTCTCCTTGCAATTTCCTGGCTAGCCAGCCAATGGCACTCATTGCCAGACCGTTCCACAGAGGTGTTTCTTTTAATCTCTGCTTTCCTGTGTTTCTGGTATGGCCAAAGCCAAGATTCAGATTAGCTCTGCTGGCCAAATTCACTGAAGAAAAGCCCTCTGTCTCACCCTCCCTCTTCCCTTGTAACAGCTGACAGGGACGAAGAGGTCTGTTCCCCTCAATCAGCTGCAGTGAGCCAGGAGTTTTACCCCAGCTTAATGTCTTGAGGGTGGGGAATGGGAAGCCTTCCTGGCTGCTGGAGTGGTTTAGTAACTTACATTTGTTGTTTTGGGTTCTTAGTCTCTCTGTCCCTCATCTCCTGGGAGCTGTGCAGCACTGTCTTTGTCTGCTGATCCCCAAAGCAGGTCCTATGAACAGCTTTTTGGCCCTTTCTTCCTTGTTTTTGTGAGACAGTTGAGCCTGCCTGTCTACTCCAATGTCATCTTCCCAGAACTCCTAATTATATGCTTTTGTTGTTGAAAATTTTCCCTGGATTAAATTATAATTACAATTATTATATCTCATCAATGATTTAAATATAGTAAATATATTAAACATTTGCTAGTTTTAATCATATTTTTTGCAAATCTATCTGAGATGGACGGTGGGGTGTCCTTCCACTCAGTTCATGTACCTTTGGATGAATCATTTATTGCTGAAATAAGGCAGGTGCAGGGGTCAAACTGAGAAATCTTCTTCACTTAAATAAGTAAATGGAATAAAAAGAGTTTTATTACTGTGTTGTCACTCAATTCCTTGAATTCCATTTGAGTTGGATGTCAAAAACACAAAATAATCTAAATAAAGATCTTTATTTTTAAATTTCTGCAGCTGGGTAACTTCTACTGATCCTTCTAGACCTACACCATCCTTTTCTCCCCTACTTTCTACCTGGAGTCTGATCTTCTTGCATCCGGTTAGATTTGACCATTGAGGAGCCCTTCACAGATTATAGGGAGAGAAAAGAAGGGTTTATTTTTTTGCCCCTAGCTCCTTCTCTGCAAGATTACCTCTCCTCTCAAGGTTACTCTCTCTAAACTGACTTGTCTTCTTCTTGGTTCTAGTAAATATTCCCTCTCCTTATCCCCTCAGGACCAAAGATAGTAGCAACCTTCCAGTTTCTACCACTAGGGTATTGCAACTACCCTTTGGGGCATTCCCTACATCTGCTCACATTTATAAATTGCCCAGTTACTAATACCACCCTGGCGTATTATCCCATTGTGAGTATGCCAATTTGTTTCTTGCTGGGACCATAACCAATTCAAATCTATCTGTGGATGGGAAGCGGGTGTGGCTCAATCGATAGAGCTCCTGTTTACCATATGGGAGGCCCCGGGTTCGCTTCCCGGGGCCTCCTTGTGAGGGCAGGCCGGCCCGTGCGGTGCGGCGGGCTGATGCAGCAAGACCTCACAGCAAGGGGGAGATAAGCAGACACAGAAAAAATACAGCAAATGGACACAGCAAACACAAGCAGCAAGGGGGGGATAAATAAATAAATAAATAAATAAATCTTAAAAAAAAAAAATCTATTTGTGGAAAACACAAATAAGTTTCCTTCAATTCTGTTGAAAGCAAATGATTGTACACCATCTAATTTGCAAAAGGATTTATTAGACCTGCACTGTCCAGTATGGTAGCAACTAGCCACCTGTGTTACATTTAAATTAACTGAAATTAAATAAAATTTAAAATTCAGTTCTTCAGTCACATGTGCCATATTTGAAGTGCTCAATAGCCACATGTAGCTAGTGGCTACAGCATTAGACAATGCAGATAAAAGAACACTGCCGTCATCACAGAAAGCAATATATTAGACAATTATTCATATGGTAACTAGGAAATTAAACCTATACACTGGGACAAATTTTATAGTTTTTTGATATATTCATTTATGAACTGACAACTTGGTTTCCTTATATTTGTTAATGAATAAATCACTCATTTTATAAACTTTTCAAAAAATTTTTTCTTAAAAGTAATAATAATATATATTTGATTTATGTACATTGCAGCAAAATTTCTTAAAAAGCTTCTCAGTGTTGATTATCAGTATATTAAAATATTGTAGGACAATGATGTAGACTGACTTCAAACAGGGACACTGTATTAGTTTCCTATAGCTGCCGTAACAAATTACCACAAAATTGGTGGTTTAAAACAACAGCAATTTATTCTCACACAGCTCTGAAGGCTAAGTATGAAAGTGAGGTGTCGGCAGGCCTGTGCTTCCTCTAAAGGCTTTGGGAGAGATTGGTTCCTTGCCTCTTCCAGTTTCTGGAGGCTGCTGGCATTCCTTGGCTTGAAACTACATTACTCCTATCTCTGCCTCTGTCTCCACATGGCCTTCTCCTCTTCTGTCTGTGTGTTTCTCCTCTGTATGTCTCTTATAAGACACTTGTAATTAGATTTAGGGCCCACCTAGATAACCCATAGTGATCTCCTCACCTTAAGAGCCCCACCTACTTTCATCTGTGAAATCCATTTTTCCAAATAAAGTACCATTCACAGGTTCTGGGGATGAGGACATGAACACATCCTTTTAGGGGCCACTATTCCAGCCCACAATTTCTTGCATCCCTATATTCACATGTCACTTCTCCCATCAAGAGATGAGGTTTCTTTACCCACCCCCTTGAATCAGGTTTAGCTTTGGGGATTGCTTTGACAGATAAAATGCAGAGGTGAGATTCTAGGACTTTTGAGTCAAGGCCTACAGAGGCTACATAACTTCTGTTTTTCCTCAGAGGGAATGAGCCACCATGTAAAAAACGTCTAATTATTCTGTGTTAGAGAGAGGTCACATGGAGAGAGAAAAATTCTGCAGGATAAAAGACTGAAGGGAGACAGAGAGATGTCCAGTCAGCCCCCCAGGCATTCCAGTTACCCAGCTGAGGTTCTAGAAACATAAGTGAAGCCATTGTGAATGTTTCAGCCGAGCTTCCAGGTGAATGGAGCTGCACAAATGACCACAGTCAACACCCCAAGGAACAGAAGAACCACTCAGCTGAGCCTTGCTAACCCAAAGCATCATAATAAATAATATATCATTGTTTAAAGGCACCCAGTTTTGGGGTAGTTTCTTATAAGGCAATAGAAAACTTTTACAGAAGTTGGGATCTGGAAGTCAGGTGCTGCCTTAATAAAATCCTAAAACATGTTGCATTGGGTATAGGACTGGACTGCAGGTAAAAAACTGAAAGAGCAACATGGGGAATATTCATGGAGGTTAGAAGAGCAATGAGGAAATTGTTATTGGAGGCTGGAAAAAGAGTGCTCTGTATTAAGTAATAGGGAACGATTTGACACTACTTCTGCAGGAATGTGACAATAGAAATATGCTTAATGAATTTGTGGAGCTGGTTAAGCAAGTTTCCAGCAGAATGGTGAATGTGCCAACTGGCTTCTTGTACCTATATGTGATAATAAGATGTTGCAAGAATGAGATCAACTGAAGAAGGAATTATTCAGCTTTAAAGCAGGACTTTATGGCTTGAAAAATAAAACTTTTTCTCATCCCCAGGCTCTCAAACTAGAAGATATTCTCAAAGTATAAAAGAGCTCCAGGGAAAAAATCATATCCAGGACATTATCAATAAAATGTGACCTTAGGGTAAAGAGCAAATCCAGGGTGTAGCTATAAGCTACCTGTAAGATTTAAGGCAGTGCATCATCAACCCTTCCGAGTGCTACCTGAATTCCCAAACAGCAGAATTGTTGCCATTAAATAGTGGTTTTTAAGCCAATCAGTATTGTGGTGGTTTATTACGGAGGACTGATCAGCCTCAATTTGATATACACCTGATTAAAATTTCCTATGTTTGCCATTGATCTTGCAGACTGGTCTACTGGGCTTCATGCATCTTTCAGGCAACAGAACAACTTGTTGGAAAATTAAATGTTCAGCTGAGGGCAGGAGCAGCATCAAGTACTTCTAGCCATCACCCAAGACTACAAGGATTCAGCTGTCCCTAAATCACTTGTGTCCAAGAACATTTTGTTTTATCAGGAAGCACTCTGCATGCTGTCTTTGATACAGAAGTGTTAGTTATGTTGAGTCTGAAAAGGTCCAGTGAAAGACAACTGGTTACTGCCAACCATTTTTCAGATTTAACCCCATGTTAAAGTGACAGCTCTCTTCACTGCACATGCCTCTCAGAAGTTGGAAGTACAAAGCAGAGGTCTACCAAACCCATTCCACCTGACTTTAATGGAACAATTGACGATACTACTTGGTTACAAAATGAAAACATCCAGGACAAATGCTAAACTGGATGGAATGCTGTTTTAGTTTGCTATGCTGCTAAAAGCAAATAACAAAATGGGTTGGCTTTTAACAATGGGGATTTATTAGCTTAGAAGCTTACAGTTTTGAGGTTGAGAAAAATGTCCAAATCAAGGCATCATCAGGCAATGATTTTTCCCTGAGGAGCAGCTGCCAGTGATCCTGGACTCCTCTGTCACATGGCAAGGCACATGGCGGCATCTGCTGGTCTCTCCCTTCTTTTCTGGGTTTCATTGCTTTCAGCTTCTTGCTTCTGTGGCTCTCAGTCAGTCTCTCTCTCTCTCTCCCTCTCCCACCCCATATTATCCCATTTATAAAGGACTCCAGTGAGAGGATTAAGATCCACTCTGGGAAACACCTTAACTGAAGTAACCTAATCAAAAGACCCTACTTATAATAGGTTATAGCCACAGGCATGGATTAGCTTTAAGAACATGATTTTCTGGGGTACATACAGTTTCAAACTACCACAGATGCAGAGTCTGTAATCCAGGATTTTACCAGGTAAACCAAGAGCCTTTCTATTTCTCACTTTATAGCAAACATACCAAAAAAGCTATATCAAGACTTTCCGACTGACTGTTAGTTATACCTGTTAGTTATATCTATCTAGAGGCATCTTATTTGTGGAGTTGGAGTGGGACAAAACCTAGTAAAAACAACCCCATAAAACTGGAAATTTCAAGAATTATTTTCTTCACTTATGAGCAAAGAACTATTTTATGCCAAATTTCAATATTTTAGGTTGACTTGAGCCTTAGAAAGGCATGACAGATGGCTCTAAAGACAGACACTTGAGAATTACTACATACAGATTGCAAGTCATTTCATCTCATGGTTGAAATTTATTAAGTTTGTGATTACACATTTGACAGTATTGAAATATCAATATCCAAGAGGAAGAAACTAATTCTAATTAAATAAAAAATATTTTCCAAAGTTACATCCTAGATTGCATTTTGAGAATATTTTGCCATATACCCATACCTAAATAAATGTTCCACTTTGAAGATGCTCTTGTTTTCTTACTCTGTTGGGAATTAACAGCAAAACAAAGAAAAGTTATTGAGTCCCTAGTAACTGTAGGGTTTGCAAAAAGTGACTTAATGATTGCTGTTAAGTGCATTATCTGCAGCACAGTAACATTAAGTACATGCATAAATGGAATGATTGATGATTGACAGTGAGCAGTAAACTTATACCCTTGTGAAAAATAAATATGTATTTCTGTTATACAATAATCTTTCAGAAAGATTTGACAATATTGCAAATAAACATGGACATTTTGATCACTTCTCCTGTGAAACCATGCAAAATATGCAACTGAGATGCAGGTCAAGACACAGGTAAGTAATACAATGCACCAAGATCATTCTCACACTGAGCCATCAAAAACATATGGAGAGAATACACTTTTAGCAGATTTGAAACTTCCCAGCATGCTTTTCACAATTAAATAGTCTAAGTCTGCGAAAGATTGAAAAAAGAAACTATGACAAAAAAAATATTTTCATAAGTTTGTCATTTGGGTGAAATAATGCCCTTAGGCCTTCCATATTCCTTGCCAATGATCTTTTCCCCTTGCTTTGGCAACATTTAATATTTCAAAGGTAACTTTTGTTTGATGAGAGGTTTCTTCATCCTGGGAAAAATGTGTCATGGTTGGTTTCAAGAAGGGTGAGAGCTTTGTTCGTCTTTAGTAAAATGGGAGAGAGGTGATTGTGGTGAGAGGAGAAGAGAACCTATAAGGTAGGGTGTGTGTTTTAGGAAGGAGTGCACATGGAGGGCAAGGATCTGGAAAATGATTCCCTTAGCCTCTCCAGTCCAGGTATCCTTGGGAAAGTCTCCGTGTACTCTGATGTACATGTACCCCAGTCTGAAGAATGCTACTTTACATTGTCTTACATTTCATAAGCAGGTCCTTTAATTGGTTATCTGTAGTGGGTTAATATCTACTACACTGCCGTAGCCTACAGTGTTGCTGTACTCATTTCTGCCCAGGAAGCCAAGAGTAATTTTTGTGATTCCTATTTTTGTGACTTTAAATTGGATGAGAATTCAAATTCACACATTTTCCTCCATCTCTCTGTGCTTTATTACATGCTTAAGTGCTTTAAAATTTATTGAATGCAGGTGTTTTAGTTCCCAGTAATTACCAGAACTCACCTGCTTTAATTATGCCAATCTGTTATTTTCGAGAATTATTTTTTAAAAATATCTTTTTCTGGGTTCATATTGTGTCTCTGTGGCTTTTCTTGATCTAAAACTATTTTTTAAAATTTTATCATCTTATGAGTGATCCTTTGAAAGAATTTACTGAAGATTTCTTTTCTTATGCTGTATCAAAGTTTAATAACAAAGAATGGTATTTGCAGATTAATATTTAGGGCAAATTCTCAAATACATTTCTAACAATGGTTTCTACACTTTCCTCATGAATAGGAAATGTCCTTCTGTTTTAATGGGCAAAGATGTGGATCTCACAGTGGTATAACTCCCCATTCAAAACATTATTGCAGCTCCATACTAAAAACATTTATACTTAAATAATTAACATTTTTGCTTATCTATAAAAGAACCACTAGACATAAAAAATGTGTTTTTTTCCCAGATGGTCCTTTCTGCATTAATATTACTAATGCAGACATCAAAAACAAACAATAGGGAAGCAGATGTGGCTCAAGCGATTGAGCTCCCGCCGACCACATGGGAGGTCCCAGGTTCGGTTCCCGGTGCCTCCTGGAGAAGACAAGCAAGACAGCGAGCTGGTGCGATGGACTGGCATGGCAAGCTGATGCAACAAGAAGACACAGCAA
>JAQZBX010061440.1:0-17104 GCA_029593785.1 Cabassous unicinctus
GCAGCCCCGGGAAGAGAGGAACCCAAAAAGTCTGAACCCTGGGCAAATGTCGGCAGCTGTCTTGCTCTAACACGTGGCAATGGACTGTGGTGAGAGAAGAAACATAACGCTTTATGGTCTGGTAACTGGACTTCTACCCCAAATAAATACCCTTTATAAAGACCAATCCATTTTTGGTATTTCACATTAGCACCCCTTTGGCTGACTAATACATTGGCCATTACTTTTAGCAAGCCCAATTCTCCTGGGTCAAATTATCACATCAGAATTTTGTAAAGAAGATTCTATTCTTTCACCAAAATTTTTTTAGTTTTTTGCTGCTTTCAAAATTACCAAAAAGATTATTCTTTTTGTCATTTTTTTGTCAATAAATTGTTTACTGTTTGCAGTTTTTGCCACTGCTAGTTTTACTTTGTGGATATTATGTCTGCAAGTAATATTTATAAATAATGGTTATGAATTGGATGAGTTAGTGAGTTTATGTTTCTTGGCACAGAACAGAGGAAATGAGTAGAGCAAGTGTAAGATTTTAACACATAATGGGCTGAAAATATCTTTGAGGTAAAAAAGTTATGGTCAAATGTTTTTCTTTGTGCCTGGCACAGACTGCGTGCTTGGTAATTATTTACGACTACTATTGGTACTATTTGAAGGTATAAATAATTTCTTTATTCACTTGTTCTACTCTAGCAGCCCTTCTCTGTGTGAGGCTATAGGGGTTTTTTGGGTAAACCCCAGGATCAGATAAATCAGGGATACCCTTGGTCTAGATTTGAAGGATGGAAACAAAGGAGTGTATGCAGGGAGGGATTTGCCTAGCCTTCTAGGCTCTAAAACCATGAGCCAATATGTTCCTGTTGTTAGGCCAACCCATTGTATAGTATTTGTTTTAGCAGCCAGGAATCTAAAACAGTTTTTGTTACTGGAAAGTGGGGTGCTACTATTGCTAATAGAAGGAAACGATGACTGTGTCATTAGAAATTGGAAGAAAGGCGCTCCTTATTATAAAGTGGCAGAGAACTTGATGAAACAGTTCTGATGTTGGCTGGAAGAACTTAAAAGTGATGATATTTAGCTGCGGTGATTTCCAAGGTAAGTGTAAAAGGTGCACCCTGGTTTCTCCTTGCAGCTTATACTGAAATGAGAGAGGAAAAGATAAACTGAGGATTGAACTGTTAAGTACAAAGAAACCAGCAATTAATAATCTGAAAGTTTCTTGGCTTTTCCAGATTGCATGATCTGAGACTAGGGCCAGAAGCAGTTATCAGAGACTTTCCTGAGCTTCTGGGAAATGAGTCTCCTTAGAACAGGGCTCCATGTGAGGGTTTAATTGAACAATCCTTTGCTAAAGAAGGTGTGGCTGAACATGGATCCACCAGTCAGCCATTTCAGTGGAAGTCAGGATAGAAAATGCAGTTATCCAGGAAGGATCTATGGAAATTTCAATTGTCTGATGGTTTGGACCCACCTGAACTGCATGTTATGCCGACAAGCATTTTGCAGAATTTGTATGAGCAGAACCATTGTCAGCCTGGACTGAAAGGGACAGAGAAGGGATGAATTGAAGGAAGGATGACTTCAAGGGTAGAACCGTGGAAGCAAAGGTCTAGACTGAAAAGATCTGCTTGGGCCAAGAGAGCAGGCCCACCCACATGTGAGAGCCTGGCCACCATTCCAATGCTTGGAGAGGGTGGGGCCTGCACTCAGTATTCGTGGAGAGCATGGTCGCTGGGAAATGCTTGGAGGTGGTGAGGCTGCTGCTCCATTAGGCTGGAGGACAGCAGAGTTTGCCCTGCTGGGTTTTGGCCTTGTTTGGGACCTGTGACCCCTGTTTTCTTCTGATTTCTCCCTTCTGTACTGGGAAATTTTATTCTATGCCTGTATCACCATTTATAGTGGTGGCAGATAACTTGTTTTCTAGGTTTTACAGGTCCACAGATGGAGAGGAATTTTGCTCCAGGATGGACCACCACAACTAGTTTTGATGAAACTTTGGACTTTGCATTGTTTTAAAATATTTGACTTAAGGCTTTGGGATGTTGTGATGGAATAAATGTATTTTGCATATGGGAAGAACATATCTTTTTGGTTTCAGAGGGTGAACTGTGGTTGCTTGAAGTTATGTACCCCACAAAAACATGTTCTTAATCTTAATCCTTTCCCATGGGTATGAACCCATTGAAAATAGGACCTTTTGATGAGGTTACTTCAGTTAAGGTGTGGCCCAATTGAATCAGGATGGGTCTTAATCTTATTGCTAGAGGCCTCATAGAGAAGGCCACAAAGAGAGAAGCCACAGGTAGCAGCCAGAAGCTGGAAGTCAGCGGGACTCAGAAGGGAAAGGAGAAGACATTGTCAAGCGCATTGCCAGGTGATGGAAAAGCCGAGGAACTCCAAAGATTTGCTGGCCAGCCAGAAGATACCGACCCCGGAAGGAAACAAACCTTCTAGCCTCTGAAACCGTGAGCCAATAAATTAATGTTTTAAGCCAACCAATTGTATGATATTTGTTTTAGCAGTTGGGAAATTAGAACACCTAGATTTTCCTTATAGTCCCCCATGTATTTTAGTTCATCATTAAATAGCAGAGTGGGATGTTAGCTGTCCAGCAGATGGCAGCATGAGAACAGAGAATGGCTGTGTTAGGGCCAAGAATACTCTCAATTCCTTCCTGCCTTATTTGCATATTAATAAGGTAAGCACCAGATTAGCTTTAGAGGGAAGGAAAATATTGCCATTCATTTTTAATAAAAACTTATTAAGCCCTTACTATGTGCCTAGCCACTGTGCTGTGCCTCTTCTTGTTCAGTCCTCACAATCTGTGTTTTAGGCAATCATTTCTCCCATTTTGAAGATGAAGAGATTGAGGCCCAGAAGGGTGAAGGAATCTTTCCAAGACTGCACAGTTCATAAGAGGCAGAGCTGAGTCTGAAACTAGGTCTTTGGCTCTCCTCGTGGACTCACACTGGTCACTACCGGCCTTGTGGTCACATTGCTGTCTCCATTCTGTTAACATTCTGTTAACATTTTACCTGATTCATGTTCTTGAGAAATGTGGATTGGATTCTGAAACAGAGAAAGCCAGCATGGCGGGGGACATTTGCCCAAACACCCAGCAAGGTGGCTTTGCCCCAGAGCTGGTAATTGAGAGAAAATAGATGCTATTATGGAGGAACACCTTGTTTGCAGTCTGGAGAGTGGCTGTGGAAATTCGATGTGTTTCTCCTTTTCAGGTAACAATTTCTGTGACATGAACAGATTTCCTTATTTCTTGTTGTTCATAGCATTGGCATAGAAAATAAGTTACCCGAGAAGTTCAATGCTTCTGGTGATGAATGTGGGGGCTGACCGCCATCTCAGCCATTGGGTAATTAAAGTTGCAGGATGCTATTTCATACTGTGTCAGATGGTGCTTGATTAAAAATGATAAATCTCATGATTTTGTGTATATGGTTTTAAATCTGTTAAACCATTTTCCAAATAGATTATATCGATCAGCAAGTTTAGAATTTCTTCTAGCCAAGACAATTATGGCTGGAGAGCAGATGCAGGATTATACCCCTCTTCCCGTGAGATTGCCTACAAGAAATTCAGTCCTTGAGGGCCTCTGTTTTCTCATCTGTAAAACAGAAGGTAGACTTGGTATCAGTGGTTCCTTTCTGCTCTGATAGCCTATGATTTTCTGGCGTCCCTGTGAAGCACCATCTGAACAGAATTGACCTCCTTCCCATGCAAAGGAGCTCTGGAGGTGGACATGTACAGTAGACAAGCCCCATCACTGGCTAGTTAGGGACCAACTACAAAAGACACTGTTAAATGGCATTTATAGAGCATGTGCTTGGCGTCAGACAGACCTGTTCCAAATCCTGACTCCACCAGTTACTAGATGTGTAATTTTGGGCAAGATACTTAAACTCTCAGAACTTCAGTTTTCATGGTGGGTATCTGAAGATTTGCTGTGGGGTTAAAAAATGTCAGACTGTAAGGCATTTAGCACATGGTAGGTGCTGAATAAAGAGTAACTGTTTTCATTAGTCATTTTCACTCAAATTGCACTCTACTGTCATCTTTCCCACTCTGAATGTACCTAATATAGCACCTATACAAGAACAAATCTTTTTGTTTTAGCACTGTGTACACTGCTCAGTTACTTCAAACTGCCCAGACAGCCTTTGGGATGATATAAACATAGCTACCACTTACTGATATTTTCTGAGTACTTTATATGAATTCCATCATATATATCCTTATAACTCTCTGAGCAAGACACTATTATTTCACTGATTTTACACATGAGGAAACTGAGGCCCAGATATGGTAAGAAACCTACTCCAAGGTGACACATCTATGATGTATTGGAGCCAGGATTTGGATAGACCCAGACACTCTGACCCCCTAGGGACCTTGCCCTTAACTCTCATATTGAGCTCTTAACCACCCTACAGAAAAGCTTGGAGATGACAGATTGAAAGAATAAGTCTGAATGGCTTATCATCAGAAGGACTCTTGGCAGCAGGACAGAGCTGAGAGCTCTGTGTCCTCAGCACTGGCTCCCCAGTACCGCCCTCATGATGTCATTGGAACGTGTTGGATACAGTGGCACCCACCATCCAGAGATCACTGCAGCTGTAAGATGTTTTATAGGCCAGAGCCTAGAACTGTTGCTTTCATTTTAGGTCCTAGACCCTTTATCTTTCAGGCAACACAAAAGCTGCTGTTGCTGATATTTTGGGCTTCTGCCCAAGTAACTGATTTAGAAAACCACTATGGAGGGCAAGAATGCCATATGGTTCAGAGTGCAGACTCTAATGTTTGGATCCCGGCTCTGCCAGTTACAGGCTGCATGAACTTGGGGATTTATTTTAACTTCTGGTGCATCAGATCCTCATCTATAAAATGGAAATAACAGTAGTACCTGTACGATAGAGTTGTCATGGTAAGCTTTATTAACATATACATGCCTTAGACCAACACTTGATATTGGCTTTTATTATACAATGTTAGTGGGATGGGATGGTATTATAATGGGCAACTGCCTAGGAGTGCATCTCTTCCAGGGGAAAAACCTTGAACTATATCCAGACTATAGTAATAAATTAATAAAATTTCCATAACTTAACATCCGTATTATAACAGAAATACATAGCTTGATGTGTGTGTAAACTATTTGAGGAATTTTGCAATTTGGTAGAAAATGTGCCTAGGATGGTGCATGTCTTGTAGTGGGCATATAAGAAATATTTGTTGAATGAATGAATGAAATGTGGGTGAGGCCTCCTGGTTCCTGGCACTGCAGAGGGAGGGGAGCACAGGCTGGCTAAGGGATGCCTGGGCAATTATGACAAAACTAGGAGTAGTTAATTGTTCAAATCCCCAATTCTAGGGGATGAGGTGAATTTTGATCCAGTGTGACACAGAAGATAGAGAAGTGAGAGGGTAGTGGGAATCTCAAGAGTAAGGTGGTGGTGGTGATGCTGGGACTAAGGCTGGTGCTGTGCTGGAGGAAGCAGAGCTGGTAGGAAGTGCTGGAAGGGGCGACTAGAGGAGGGCGAGCCCTAGCCAGCTGGGCTCTATTCCAGGTAGGGAGCTAGAGGGAAAACCAGGAACCAGGACAGAAGCCTGTCAGACAGAAAGCCTGTTCTGTGGGAATTAGAGATGGGCTCTGTCCTCGTTTAGGTCCCATCACGGGCTCTCTAAAGACAGGCGCAGGGGCGTCAGGAGAACTGTAGATCACCAGGTGAGTGAAGCCTGTCTCCTGTGCATTGAGGGCAGTTCTTCACTGCTGGCAGGCGGGAGGGATTGGGGCACCTCAGGCTGAGAGAGGTTGCCAAGGACTAGATTCCTGCTTACGTGTTACAAGACAGGAGAACCATGGTCAAGTCCAATGAGATGAGAACGGGCACTCCCATTCTGATCAGACAGAAGAGATCTGCAACTTGCCCGAAGAACCTCCTGCCTCCTGGCACCTTTAAAGAGGAGTCAATAGATGGCTTTCCTGAAGCATTGGAAAGCTTTGTATTACATTTGTCATGAAGAAATGTAAATTGTAAGGGGTAATTTTGCAATGTTGTTGCAGATTGAATCATGTCCTCCAAAAAAGACTTGTTTAAATTTTAATCTGTGTTCCTGTGGGCGTGAACCCATTTGTAAATAGCGCCATTGAAGATGCTATTATTAGTTAAGGTGTGGGCTCATTTGCGAATAGGATCTTTGAAGATCCTATTTTGATGAGGCCAAATTAAACAAGGAATCCTTAAAAGCAAAGGGCATTCAGACACTCTCATTAGAAGTCAGGCGTCAGTAGAAGCCAGAAATCAGCGGAAATCAGAGGAGCACAAACAAGGAGGATGTGATGGAGGATTGCCAGGATGCTACAGACTCTGGGAGGAAGCAAGCCCCGTCAGTGCCTTGATGTTGGACTTCTAGCCTTCGGAATCATGAGCCAATAAATTCCTGTTGTCTAAGCCAGCCGATTGTGTGGTATTTATCATGGCATCCTGGCCAACTAAGACAATTATCAAAATTTCAACATTTTAATTGCAATGTTCTTTGTGGCAGTGAAAAAGTGGAAATGATCTAAATGCCATTAACAGGAGACTGGTTAGATACAGGCATACTTCTAATATTTTGTGCTTTGCTTTGTTGCATGTGACAGATATTGCTTTTTTTAAAAAAAAAAAACAAATTGAAGGTTTGTGGCAACCCTGAGTTGAGCAAGTCTATTGGTGCCATTTTCCAACAACATGTGCTCACTTTGTGTCTCTTTGTCACATTTTAATTAAGGTATGGACATTGTTTTTTTAGACATAATGCTTTTGCAAACAATAGACAACAGTATAGTGTAAACATAACTTTTATATGCACTGGGAAACCAAAAAATCCATGTGAGACTCACTTTATTGTGATATTCACTTTATTGAAGTGGTCTGGAATTGAACCCACGATATCTCCAAAGTATGCCTGTGAATAACAGTACCTCTGTACTATGCAATACTATGCATTAATAAAAGATGATGAAATAAATACATGTGCACTGACATGGAAAGGTGACCATGTTATATTAAATGACAAAAGCATGTTTGAGAAGAATGAATCAGTATTATCCCATTTGTGTAAACAAATGAGATGTAATATATATGTCTGAGTAATGCAAAGAACATATCTGAAAGTACACAAACCAAACCAATGGTGGCTAATTCCAGAAAGAAGGATTGTAGGCGGATGGGAGGGAAAGAGAACAGAATTTCACTTTATACTTAATAGATTTCTGTACTGTTTGCTTGTATTGTTTTGTTTTCCAATGAGCTTTTATTATTTTTATTTTAAAAACAATGTAAAAAAATCTCAAAACAAAAGTTTGTTACAGTGATATTGGGGTTTTATATTTTCTTGGCTGTTTTCAGATTTGGAGCAAATTGCTTGCTTTGATAAGATGATATTGTGTTGTGTTTTAAAACCCCCAGGAGCCTACTGAGAGGCTGGCAGTGCAGTTGTAGTTCATTGGGAGGACAGAGGGGCAGCCCTAGCCCTCCCTAGCAGGAGAGGGGTGGAGTTGGAGGTAGGAGAGAGCCTTCTTAGGTGTGCCACTCTGTGGGATTTGAAGGCCATTCATTTGGCACAATGCAAGCCATCATATGGGTGCTGAATTGGGAACCATTTAGAACTTGTTGGGCAGCGGACATTACTCTTAACACCATGTAGAACCTCTCCCTGGGCACAGCTTAGAGCTCTTCGTGGGGAATTGAATTGAGAATGGCCTAGAACTCTTGGCCAGACGTTAGGTTTGAGATGGCTGAGGTCACCTCACTGGCCGTTGCCCAGGCTGCAGCATGATATACCTAAGTGAGCTTAGGATGGGCAATGCATAGAACCCTTGGCTGGGTAATGCCTTAGGCTCTGGGTGGATCCTATGTGGGCCACTGCACTGAACACTCAATGGAACGCCTCACTGGAGCCTACCCAGAATGTGATTTTTAGCACCACAGTGGACACCATGCAAAACGTAGAGCTGGTTCCCAGGAAGCACATCTTTCTGGGCGCTTCCATGACCCCAATAGTACGTGAGAGTGGTAACTGAAGAGCTTGATTCTTGCATCTTGGAATTACTCATTGGACTCCTATCAGGAACTGTGTCCTTGCTCTGGGGAAAACTGAGCTACTAGGCCCACTGGGGCAGCCATGTCCTTTCCCCTGGAGTTCCCTGAGCTGAGGGCAGGAACAAGGCAGGCAGATTGGAGGCTGAGGAGGTGGAGGGGAGCAGTACAGTCCATTCACACCTGTGACCTTCTTTCTTGCTGCCAGAAAGGCTGTATTGTTTGAAAGGATCAGTTTGCTTTGTAAAACCCCAAATAAACAGAAGCCACTGTCAATAGTAGAAATACTTTCAAAAATATATGAAGGCAAACATTTCCCAAAGAGTCTGAAGGAAGAAGAGAGGGCAGGATACAGACACAGAGAATTGCCCAGCAAATGGACACAAAACAGCAAACGGGTGGAGTGGGGGTTTAAAATGGATAAAGTAAATAAATTTAAAAAAAAAGCTCTGAGATAGGTTTTGTGCTAGACTCACCACTACTTCAAGGCACACCCTTGCCTGGGGGTTTGTCCTGAGGCCTTTGTGTAAGTCCTCATTTTCATGGGCTGCCTTAGTGCCTATCCTTTCCCACATAAAAGGCAGGAAAGTGAAACTCAGTATCTCAAGTGACCTCTCAGACTCTTCATGAGAGTTGCTGTACCCTCAATGCCAAGAACAAAGACCAGATGGGATGCTGGGGGGCTGGCTGGGAACACTCACTAGCTAAGATATAATTCCAAGTTCACAGAGATTCAGTGTTCCCCCTCAGCAACCAAGAAACGCCCACATTTCATGGACCTGTGGGGTCACTTGAGAATGATTGAACAGAATGTTGTGTTTTCTGAATTTAGGGGATCCACAGTAGGGTGGCCTTTACCCCTGATAGGGGTGCTCCCAGGACATTTTGGACCATCTGGGACAACTCCTTCTATTGTAATTAAGAAAGACATATGTATTTCTGGGAAGTCTCACGCTAAAGTAAGGAGAGAGGCTCACACCTTTACTGAAATTCTCCACTTGAGTCAAAAAGAAAATGTTGGCTCATTGTGGTGCTCTGCTTGGCTCAGTATTCTCACTTTCCCCTGAATATCCTGAGGGTGTTTCCATTTCCTTGGTTTCATCTTCTTGAAGTCCCTTTCCTAATGGCTTTTTAAAATTGAGGTAAAATTATCTTCATATGAAATTAACCATTTTAATAATTCAATGGCAATTAGTACATTCACTGTGTTGTACAACCATCACCTCTGTCTAGTCCAGGGGTTCTTTACCATTTTTTGTTCCACAGACACCTTTGCCAGTCAGGTGAAAACCACAGAATACTACTGTAATTTGTTGCATATATTCATAAGTGAAGGAAATACTAGATTTCAGTTAGAGGTCAGAGAAAATTAAGATAATAAGTTGATTTTTTTCAATTCAAGCTCACAGGTCCCCTGAAGTCTCCTGGTTAAGAACTCCTGGTCTAGTCCCTTTTAATCACCCCAAAAGGAAGCCCCATATCCATTAGCAGTCACTCACTATGTCTTCCTTCTCCTGGCCCTTGACAACCACTAATATACATTCTATCTTTATGGATTTCCCTATTCCGGATGCTTACTATCAATGGAATCATACAACGTGTAACTTTTTGTGTCTGGCTTCTTTCGCTAGGCCTGTTTTTGAGGTTCATCCATACTGTCTTAATAGTGCTTTAGAGACTCTGTGAGGTTTGGTGAAAAGGATGCGGTCTTCTTTGGAGTTCAGCGGATCTGGGTTTTAGTCCTGGCTTACTAGAACTTTAGTCTACTAAGTAGCTATGTGTCCTGAGAAAGTTATTTACTCTTTATGACCTTCAGTTCTCATTCATGAAATGAGAATAATAACCCCTTCCTCATATATAATTGTGAGGATTAACAGATAATATATGTAAAATCACATGGTATCTGGCATATAGTAGGCATTCCCTAGGTGTTAGAGGGAAAATATAAGTTAAATGTGAGAGTGTGTGATGCATGGTGGGTGCTCAGCAAATTCCTTGCCTTTCACCCCTTTCCTGCATCTTCCGTGAGCACCTCACTGCACAGTGGAGGCTCTTTTGTCTGAATTCCTACAACCTCCCTTTCCCTTGTCTGAAGAATTTACCTTGCACTGAGCACACACTACTTTGTCCCTTTGTCAAGTATGTTCTTGTTTTCTATGTGGGTATCTTATCTCCCCAACTATACTGCATATTTTGTTGAAGTCAGAGGCTCCTGGTTTTCTTCCAGGAATCATATGTTGCAGATTTTCCAGGACAGTCCCACTTTTGAATACTCTGTTAGGTAGTCCCCATAGGCCATGGAGATATCACGGAAAATCCAATAGGGTGGCATCGAAGCCACACCTTCCAGACTGCTGTAGCATGAGAAGGGACACAGACTCCTTATTCAGGTTTGGATTGGAAATTATATTCCCTTTCAATGTTTGATGAAAGTGTCAGTTGCCCAGAAGTGCCACATCTGCCCCCCCACACACACATAGAAAAGGACTTGGCACCAGGTGGGCCTCCACCCCAATTATCTGACCATAATTGAAAGTTGCAAGTTGACATTCTAAGGAAAGTGCTTCTTCAAAGGCACTTGCTGCAGAAGCTAAAGCCCAAATTAAAATTGATTCATATTCTCATATAGGCATCAGTTATTAGACAGTAGGTTCTGAAACAGTGTGTGTTACCAAAGAATGAGGTCAGGTGTGGGCAGGGAAAATGTTGTTCAGTGTTTCAGCAAAACTGATGCATAACTAAATTTATATGTTAGGTTTTTACTACAAATAAAATCTAATAATGTTCAAAGCAGCCATTTAATATTGTTGACCCTGCTTTTTTATAGGAAGTTGGTATTTACAGGAGGAATAAAAACAGAAACCAAGAGTCAGAAACATTTATGAACATGGCAGATTTCTAGAGCAGTTGTTCTTAACCATGTTTTTGGGTCACAGCCCTTTGAGGATCTGATAAAAGCTATGGCCCCTTCTCTTCCAGAAAGGTGCACATGTGTAAAAATGCATAAAATTCTGCATATACTTTTAGGGGCATTTTCAGACCACCTTGAAGCCCATATAAGGTCCCCAGGTTAAGACTTCTGCTGTGAGAGCCACATTGTGCCAGGTGTCCTGCTAAGCCCTGAAGCCACAAAGGAGAATAAGATGTAGCTTCTGCCTTGATGGGGCTTGGTAAGGGTGTCAAACATATGCCCAGATGATGATACCCCTTACCTATCAGTAGCTGAAACCTACTGATCCTCTCTGTACCAATCTCTCCCTTTGCTTCTGATTGCCATTGTCCTGATTTTGTCTTGCATTTCCTGGCCATAGCTTTCAGGCTGGTGCTCTGTTGTTAGTTTCTCCATCTTCCACATTGATGCACGAATTAGCCTCCTAAATCCCATTCATCTGAGAAGGGATTGGATCACTCCCCTCTTCAGAAACCTGCAGTGGTGGTCTACAGAATAAAGACCAAACTTCTTAGTGCAGCACTCAAAGCCCAGTGGTTGGATTTCATTATTCATTTTCAGCCTCATGTCCTACTCAGCCCTGCATGAACCCTGCTCTTTAACAATACTGGACCCCTCGTTATTCTCTAAATAGAGCTTGCATTTTCAAGTTTCCCTCTCTGGCTCATTCTGCTCCCCATCCTGGAATGCCATTTCCCTTATTATCCATCTATTAAAACCTTTTTTATCTCCAAAGTCCCAGATCAAATATCTTCTCTGTGAAACTCTCCCTGATTCTAGTCAGAGTTAATGCAAGTTTTCTTGAACCTATATTCAGCATTTAGTCTCCTGCCTTGTTGGTATGTTTTTGCCCTAGTCTGATCCCTCCAAAAGACCATGATTCTTTGAGACAGAGGTGGCATCAAATTTATCTCTGGGTCTTGGAGTCCCTACCAGAGGGGTGGTCCACTAGATATTGAATTTGTGTGTTTTTCTCTCTTCTTCGCTGGGAGAGATGCAGAAAGCCATCTCGACTCCCTGAGGTATCCCTTAGAAAGGTAGATGTGCAGTCCTTTGGAGGGTCTTCCCTCAAATGGTAAAGTCCTTTGGAATCACTAAAGATAGCTTTGGTTAAAAGAGTAGGTGTCGTGTGATTGAGGAGAAAGGGTATAACAAAATCCTTTTTGTGGGAATTTAAGATAAAAGCTACTTAGCTCTTGAAGAGAAGCCCCAATGGAGGAATAGAATGGAGATTTGGAGTCCAGGACCTATCCTGGGCCAGCTCACCCCTGAGCTGTGCTCCAAATAGAAATTCATAGGGTGTAACTCTTACAGATTAAAATCTGTGCTCCAACCTGCTATCCAGGGGCAAGTTTGCCAGCGTGGATAGCACTTGATCATTGTAGCCCATGTCTCACACCCAAGAAGCTTACCCTCTGTCAAGCCTCCAGGCTCGTTCCATGTCTCCACACTCATGCAGTGCCAGAAAACATGAAGAGGTTAACCTGAGGGTCAGGAGAGTTTGGCTGGGCCCTTTAGATTAGCTTCAGAGGGAGGACCTGCACTAACATGTATCACTGCTACTGGAGCTGAGGACTTGCAACAGCTCTTTGGTTTGAAGGCAACTGTCCAAAGGGAACTTCTGCTCAGCCACCAGTACACTTCCCTGAAGTCAGAGCAGTAAGATAGAGTCGGGGTGGCCTGGACTTTCCCCTAAAGACACTCATAAATACCAGGGAGTGCCAAACACATTGCTGGGAGGATATTGTTATAGACTATGACAGTTTGAAGTTCTTTTATGAGTCCCCAAAAGAAACAGATTATGTTTTTGAGCTAATCCATTTCTGTGGGTATGGGGCCCTTTTGACTGGACTACGTCAGCGAGGCGTGACACAGGTTGGGCTTCCACCCTCTTGCTGGGCCTTATATAAATGGATACAGAGGCAGAGACACACAGGAAAAGGGAGCTGTGCCATTTTGACCTGGCCATGAGAGAGAGGGATCTTCAGGTTCACCTACAGCTGCTGAAAGGCAGAGAAGCCCCAAGAAGCTGAGAGGGATACTGGAGTCTGGAATCAGCAGAGCACAGAGGCATGGAAAGAGGCCCCTGAGGGGCTGCGCCCAAAGAGCAGCTCATGGCTGAGGAGGTGAGGCCTGCCATATACTAATTGCCACGTGGCAGGATGCCAGGGTCACCAGTAGCTGACTTTGGTGAGAAAACATCTTTGATGGTGCTTTGATCTGGACATTTCACAGCCTTGGAACTGTAAGCTTTTACCCCAAATAAAATTCCCATTATAAAAGCCAACCCATTTCCGGTACTTTGCATCAGCAGCCCTGTGGCAGACTAAACCATGGACTTTATGTTATTGTTGACAAATGGGGAGAATGCAATCTAGGACATCCTAGTTGGACCCCAACCAAAATGGAGTAATCTCTTGCTACTTTTGTATCTCCAGCGCTCAGGGCCATGTCTGCAGCACAGGCACAAAAGCTACTCACAGAACTGAAAGCCAAGTGCTTCTCAGCCAGCTCTGAATATTGATTCTGCTATGCAAACGTTTCTTCCCGTTCTCCACAATACCAAATGCCACTGTTTTGGTCCCTCTCCAAGGTCTCTGTCTCTAAGTTCTTAATTAGAAAAAGGAAGCAGTAATTATTAAAGTTATTAAAATACAGAATATTGCAAAGGGGCAGATTAGAAGTCTTCATGCTAATCCAAACAAATTGTGCTAATGTTACTTTGATTTTAGCAAACCCAAACCCACAGAGGTAGATAAAAGCTAGGGCTTGTTTTCTAAGTAGAAGGTTTAGCCTATTCACTTAGCCAGGATTCATCAAGTATTCAGCTGTAAAAGAGAAGCAGAAGGATATGAAAGGAAGAAAGATGCGAACATGATAGGAAAGATGAAATGGAAGTGTGGAAGTGCTATGCCAAAAGAATCAACCCGTAGTCATGATTTGTCAAGTTTCTATCACATGTAAGCTCCCCACTCTGCTGGGAACTATGGGGTACAAAGAGTGTTTTTCCATCCTATGACTTCAGCTACTGCATTTATGATGATTAAACCCTATGTCCAGCCCAGACACTCTTCCTGCAGGTCTAATTGGCTACCGGACACATTCACTTGTCAGGGAGAAGGATGTATGCTTTATTCAGTACATTCCCCAGAGTCCCAACAGACTTACACATTGGACATGCCTTAGTCTGGGAACCTACCCATGGCCTGGAAGGTCCCCACATGCACCTCAAATTCAACATATGCCTGATTGAGCTCGAAATTTACACCCCCAACTGTTCTTCCTCCTAGGACTCCATCTCAGACAATGGACAACTGATGATGCAACCTCACAAATGCCTTCTATATCCTTTTCTTCCTCTTTATCTTTGGTGCCACTGCTCTGTTCAGATCTTAATTATCTTTTCCTTTACTGCTTCTCTAATCTCTTCTGCTCCCACTTCCCCAACTTACCATGTTCCAGCCAGCCCAAACTTGTTGCCATTCCCAAGTATCCACGTCTTGGCTCATGCTGTTCCTGCTGCTTAGAGTCCTTTCCTCCCTTTACTATCTGTCAAACTCTTACTCATCCAAAACCCAGCCTAAAAGTCAGCTCTTTTGGCTGGTTTCTCACCCCTCTGTCTCTCTACATTGTGCTATTAGAGCATGGGTCCCTCTGCACCATCACATGGACAGGTCTCTCTCCCTCCATCAAGGTCAGGGATTTTGCATTCCACAATTACCTATCCCTGTGCCTCACAGGGGACTTGCTTGCACAGAGTGGCACTCAGTACATCTTTTATTGACAGAACTTTGGTTCTGATTAATCCCCTAGATGTATGCTGCTGTGAAGGACACAGCAGCTAGTTTGAAAGCAAGAAGCTCAGGAGATGCTTCTTAGAGCTATGTATGACCTAGTAATTTGGTTAATTATTAGGTACAATCTGAGGAGGCAAGAATCATGGATCTGATGGGAATAGGAGGATAATGAAGGAGTTGCATTTGAGACTGTCAGCAGGCTAGGACTTTACTGTATTTTATAAAGAGACTTTGGTAGTGCTAAAAAATTATTACCGTAGTTAGGACTTTAAAGACTTGAAACAAACATTTCAATTTAGAATAACTACCAGTTATTTGGTTAAACACTATGTGTAGATATTGTGTTTTATCTATTTTTTATTTAAGCCATAACAGTTTACATGCCAGGTATATTTGCTCCTATTTTACAGGTGAAGAAATAGAGGCTCTGAGAGGTTAAGCAATTCATCCAAGTTCATACAGTATAAAGAGACTGATAAAAGGATTTTTTAAAAAAATTTGCAACACAGACCTGATTCCAAAACCTATATTTACTCTGGACAGTGGAAATATACCACCTCTCCAGGAGCTGTGCTATGAATCAATTATATCTTCAGCTTTTTCTCTCATAAAAAATATTCAGGATTAAAAAATTGATCTTTAAACTCATATGGAACTGCAAGAGCCCCTGAATAGCCAAAACAATCATGAAAAAGAAGAAGTTTGGAGGACTCACACTTTCCAATTTTAAATTGTACCCAAGTCCTGAAAATGCCCTCATATTTTACCTGTTTTTCCCTCTCGCTGCCCTCAGAACCTCCAGTGGCCACTGTGTCCACATCAATGATATAGTTTTTTCCATTGCTAAAATCACAATGAGTCTATGGTAGAATACCAGTAAGTCTACTTTAGTCCATAGTTTGTCTCCCAAACTATGGAGGATTCTGGGATGGTGATGTCCACTCCACCCCTAACTGAGAGGGAGCTTCGAACCCATAGGGCAGATGGATGGGACTTTCTTGCTTGCAGTTGTACACTCTCTCGGTTCCTTGGTATGGTGGTTGTCCATCATCACCTCCTTGTTAGTTGTCCTAGGTGAGACCAATGAACTGGAGAGTTGGTGTTGCAACTCCGTTGAGATTCAGGCCCCAGTTGGCACATGGACAGCCCAAAGATTTATGTCTCTTGGACATACACCTGCCAACTCCAGTACTAATTATTGGTTCATATAGAAGGACAGAAGAACCATGTATAGGGAAACCCCAACTGAGTCCAACTCTGTCACACTGGGGAGCATAAATTCCAATGTAGGCCCACTGGCAAGGACCTAACTCCTGAGCTATCTGCCCTGACTAGAGTGTCTGGATGTCTCCAGAGCCCTCAGGAGTCCCATT
The DNA here is from genome assembly GCA_029593785.1 of Cabassous unicinctus. Lineage (NCBI taxonomy): Eukaryota > Metazoa > Chordata > Mammalia > Cingulata > Chlamyphoridae > Cabassous > Cabassous unicinctus. The sequence goes on from JAQZBX010061440.1 coordinate 16,214, forward strand.
ATTTGGGGGGTATTATCTACTTTGGCATGCAATGAGCTCCTGCTGAGATGTGTATAAGCATAACCTGGGATCACCTCCTGACTCACTTTGAAGTCTCTTAGCCATATAAACTCATTTGTCTTTACCGTTTCCCCCTTTTGGTCAAGGTCTTTTTCCAGTTGCATTGCTTGGTAGTAATCCCTTGGTGCCAGGGAGGCTTATCCCCAGGAGTCATGTCCCACACTGGGGGGAAGGTAATATATTTATATGCTGATTTTGGCTTAGAGAGAGGCCACATTTAAGCAACAAGGAGGCTCTCAGGAGGTAACTCTTAGGTACTCTCTAATACTAGGCTAAGTTTCAATTTTAGGAGTAAAGGTTCATAAGCACAGTCATCAATATCAAAGGCCCATTAATGGACCATCCTCCTTCACTAGTCATTGCCCCTGTACTCAGGGGATTCTTGCCTTTCCCTTAGAGAATGTGACAGAGTTCCCCAGGATGGCAATTCAATATTCTTTTGGTTGTTGTGTGAAACTCCACCCACTGTGACAATGCTCCATGAACATTTGAACACATTTATATGCCTTATATGTATGCCCAGGTGAGCATTCTCCCATGTATCCCCCATCACTGACACCCTGCACCAACAATCCTCCCCTGCCACAGTTATAACCCTTCTGTGATCCAAAACTTCTTTTAAAAAATGAAGCGAAGGGTAAGTGCACCCGAATAGCCAAAAGCAGTCTGAAAAAGAAGAGCAATGTGGGAGGAATCTCACTGCCTGACCTTGAAACATATTACAAAGCTACAGTGGTCAAAACAGCATGGTACTGGCATAAAGATAGACACATTGATCAGTGGAATAGAATTGAAAACCCAGAAATAAACCCTCACTTATACAGTCAACTG
>JAQZBX010061441.1:0-17143 GCA_029593785.1 Cabassous unicinctus
TATGGTTTCACTAATATGAGGTAAATATGATGAGTAAAGTTATGTAGTGAAACCATAAAGTATAGGTTACTAGGAGATGGAATGTGGGTTGAGAAGGGGAAGCTGATGTTGAATGTATGTAGAATGTTTAATAAGGGTGATTGTAAATGTGAGGAAATGTTTAGAGTTGATGGTAACATATTATATGAATATAATCAACACTGCTGGGTTATGGCTGAAAGGAGTAGTCTAGGGGAGTAACTGTCAGTTGATAAAAAGCTAGAGGATAATCTAGGGGTTGTATAACATAAGGATTTCAGTGGTAGATGATGATTCTCTTTAATAGTATATATACAAGAATGTTCCTCTTTAACAAGGTGTTATTATCTGGAGATATATGGAAAAATTCCGACTAATGTAACTTATACACTATTGTAATATTTTTAGAGCAATGGCAAAGAATGTACTATATCAATGCTAAGGGTCAATAATGTGGGTATAATGAGAGTGGAATTTTTCCTATTGGAGTAATGAAAACATTTTGAAATGGAATGAGCTGATGACAGCACCATTCTCTATTGCAACTGAGAACCACTTAGTGTACGTTTTGGATGGATTGTGCAAGGCAAGGAACCAAATAACACAGCAAAGCCCATGATGAATGATGGACTGTGGTTAACAGTAAAAATGTGAGACAGTTCTCTTATGAACTAAAACATATATACAATACTAATACACAGTGCCATTAATAGGATAGTTTAATGAAAGATGTTTACGGGGGAAATTGTGGGAAGGGAGAGAGTGGGTAGATGTGAATCCCCTGTATTTTAATGTAAAATTTATGTAATCTAAAGCATCTTTAAAAATCAAGAAAAAATAGTAGGATAGTTTGTTAAAAATTCACCAAATATAAACTATGGACTATAGATAGCAGTAATACCATGATGATGTTCTTTCATCATTTATAACAAATATGTCTCAACAATATAATGTTGGTGCTGGGGCAATGTATGGGAATCTTCTATGGCATGAACAATTATTTTGTTAATGCACACCTTTGTAAATTAAAAAATAGTTTGAAAAATCAAGAGCTCTCTTAAATCCTATGTGAATCTAATTGTAAAACATTTGCAGTTAGATTAAAATTAAAGGAGCCTAAATGAGTGAATCTTCATCCTAGCTCTACTTTTACATCTAGATAACAAATGTCCTGTTCAATGTGAAATTGACTATCAATACACTCACATTCTTATAGATAATAGGACTAGCAAATTAAAATGCTAAAGCAGTTTTTTTTTCACTTGCTCCCTCTTCTGAAAAATTTTAGGCTATCTTTGAATCTCAACACTGATTTCCCATTATATCCCAAAATTCCACTCTATCTCTGGGTCATCTTTATAATAATCCACACTTGGAATTTTTTCTCAACAGATCAGTTTCTAGAATGTGACCTTCCATACTGCTTAAACTGCATTATCCCTTTTTAACCTACTTCTACACACTCCAGTGTAGTGGCTCTTAGGCATATGTGGCTATTGGCTAAAGTGACTGACTTTCTGAATTTTCCATTTTATTCCATTTTTATTCATTTGAATTGATAAACTGATAGTTGATTCTGTTATTAGAAAACATTTATGTATATTTGGAAAAATGACTTTTTAAATTGCAAAAATCATATAATCTAAATCTAGATTAAGTAATTCCAAGGAATATTTAGCATAATAGTTGAGATGTGTGTTAAGTGTAAAGTAAATACAAACTATAAAAGACACAAACAACAAATACGTAAAACATTTCAAGAGTTTTACATTGGTTACATATTGAAATGATAATATTTTGAATATGTATGGTTTATAATATTATTCAAATTATTTTTGCCTGTTTCCTTTAAATTTTTAAACCTGGCTACTAGAAAATTTGAGGTTAAACATGTGGCCTGCATTACATTTCTACTGGAAAACCATGCCAGGTGCCATATCTCAACATTCTTTTCTCCTGTGAAGGAGAAACTTAGGTTTTGATCTTATCTCCATCAGATGGGGATCAATTATCAGATGTCTTCATTATCTCAGGAGGAGCAGAGGTTAATTGATCTGTTTCTTGATCAGTTACAGTCCACTCATAATTATGAATGGTGCAAAATTGCTATGTAATGAAATTCACTTAAATTTATGTTCATGTGAATAGATTCTATAATATCCTGTAACAGCTGGTATCCCATCAATCCCTGTGGCAAATTAAATTATGTGCCCGGATTTAGACATATTCTTAATCTTCATCCATGTTCTTATGGATATTAACCATTGAAAATAAAATCTTCTGAAAATGTTCTTTTTATTATTATTATTATTCAATGCGTGGCCTAACTGATCCTGAATAGGCCTTAACCTGCATTACTGGCAGCCTTATAAAAAGAAATTCACAGGGAGGGGTCAGAAACAAGAAGTCAGTGGGAGCCTGCAAGACAAAGGATAAGATATCATCATGTAGCAGAGGGAAGAGATTCAAGTCAAGGAATTCCAAGATTTATGTCAAGCCATTTCCATCATGCTACCAACCTTGGGAGGAAGCAAGTCTTCTGGCCACTGAAACCCTGAGACAGTAAGTTCCTATGGTTTAAGTCAACACATTGTGGTGTTATTTGTGATAAAAAGCTCAAACATACGAAGACAATGACTGGCATTTGCCTAGAATTACAAATTTTGTTTCCATGAACTTGTTCTTCAACACCAACATTTTCCTTATTAGAAATTTGGGATGTTTGCTTACTGATTTTTCAGGCTCATTGATTCCTTGCACACTCTAATGTGGTCATGTTATCTTCCTTCAGCCCCTGATGCATTTATTTTTATTATTGTTGAACTCTACACTGATTTCTTTAGCTTGTCTATGCATTTTGACAGGAACATCCCTTTATTTTTAGCTAAAATGTAAAAGAGGACTAAATTAAGTCTTTGAAATCCCTCTTGACTTTCCTCTTTATATCTTTTGAAATTTGAAATCCCAGTCATGGTGGCCAACCAGTTATCAAACCAAGCCCTTAGTTCATTATATTTGATCCAATACAAAATAAAGCCTTCCTTTACTATACACATCCATATTAGATGTACAAAATCTTGTCCAATTCATTGGGGTCAAGTTCCTCTTTTTTATGGTTTCATAATCATCATTTGCTATCCCTAGAATCCCAAAGCTGTTTTTGTTTTTGCAAGTAATTAAACCTCTTTCCTCGAGCAAAATGTTGGTGTCCTGAATAAAATGTGATCTGCACACCTGACTATGATTTGCCTTTTGACAAGTTTGGAGGTCCCGGCAACATATAGAAGTTTGGAGGTCTGCACTACAGGTTCCAGTGACCATCCAGGTGAAGCACCCTTGACACACTCCTTGTGTCTACCGCATAATTACCAAGAGTCTGTATCCCCTGAGGTAATCTCTTCCTATATCTGAACTCTGCAATTTGCTTCAAGTTCTATAGTCTTTTATTTGGGATTTTAGTTTTGGTACCTTTTCAGTTCAGATCCCTCATTTGATTTTATTTCTTTCTTCCACCTACTTTTTAATTTTCTCTCTTGGAACCATCATTTATGCACATAGAGCTTATCCTTTTTCAGTCTGGACATCTTTGTGGTCCTTCCACTCCCTGTAGTATTACATTGAGGTTAGAAGAGTATCTAAGTGGTAGAGTTGAAGAGCTTCAGGCCCGAAGACATGTAACATAAAGAATGATTCATTTGTCTTCAGCAAAATGGACTCTTCTTGCCTAAATCTCCCTCTCCTCCACGTGCTAAAACTCCTGCTTTTTATATGCACTCACTCTATGGACCTGCTTCCTGTAAATAATTTCTCTGTGCCTGGTTGTATCTGACAATCTGTGAAGTGGTCACATTGGGGGTTTTTTGATATGAACAAAATTGTGTACTTTAGAAGCACTTATGAAAAGCAAAGATCTAAGACTCCACCAAAAATGGGATATTTTCTTTTATTGGTATGTAAAGGCTTAACATAAATGCTTACCAGAAGTTAAGTCAACCCAAATTACTGAATTAATAGCTTTGACTGAAGCTTGTAAATTGGTACACTCAGAAAATGAACATTTATTTATATATTAGATAGATGTTGCAGTCTATGACTTTGCCATGATTTGGATGTGAAGGGAAGTAATGGCATCTGTAGAGACTCCTATAAAAAAAGGCCTTCTAGGAAATGACCTCCTTGATGTTCATAATACCCAAGAGAGGAAGCCATTAAAAAACTTAAAAAAAAATATTGCTGGGGGTCTTAAATGAGAAGCAAGGTGATATATAAATCATCCACAACTTATCAGTTACACAACCCTGGTAAAACTATAAAGATGGGACAGGGTCAAATATCCCAATCAACAGAACTCTTTAAATATCTTCAAATGGGCTTTATACAGCTATCACCTTCTATGGGATATGAATATGCCCTTGTTATCATATGCTTATTTCCAGGGTGAATAAAGGCTTTTCCTTGTCATATATCTATGGCCCTAAGAGTAGCTTAAAAACAATTAGACTGTTTTTGTCAACTGGGGATCTTCCACTATTCTCTCATGTGATAGAGGTATCTATTTCACTGGAAATATAATCAAGGAACTTTGCAAGGTCTTATTCATCGACTGCAAACTTCACTTTTCCTACTGCATTCAATCATCAAGAAAGGTAGAAAGAACAAATAATATATTAAAACTTAAATTATGTAAATTTTAAATATCTCTTACATTGCTCTAATATCATAATATCCATAAGATCTAGTTCTTCAGAAAAACACTGGCTCTCCTCCTTTGGAGTCAAAATGGGAAGACCCATGAAGATCATTATTTTTCTTACTATACCAGACTCCAACCTATTACATAAACCCCATTTATGTACCTCATGTAACTTTTACAGAAATTCTGTTCCCATACTCTATGGAATATCTTTGTCCTGAGACCCCTTATATTTCCCCTCTTGTTCTCACCTCTTTGCAGAGTGCTAACTTCATTAATTCTTTTACAGGCCACATCAAAGAGTCTCTCTTCTTCACTAGCCCCAATAAAGCTCATGTCTAATCATTTGTCTAGTGTGTTCTTTGGTCTTATGGCTGCCTCAACCCCATGCTCTTCAAAGATTGGTTGAATGTTTTCCTTTCTGTAGAAAACATTTTGGTGTCCTGAAACGAAATACTAAAATAGGAAACATCAGAATTTCCTAAATTTAATCATGAAATCTAATCCTATTCTTATGGAGAATGAGCCCTTGGCTTTGAAGGCCTGACTATCGTTTGCCTGTCCCATGACAGGGTTTTCTGAATCTAAGAGGTGATGTAAACTTGCTTTCCAATGGCATTGCCAAAACCTAGAGGAAATTAGGCATGCATTATTGTGGCAGTGTGAAATTATTTTATGAATCCAAAAACCAGAAAGATTATGTTTGTGGGTTTGTCTACTCATGTGGGTGTGAGAACTTTTCCGACTGGACAACCTCAGTGAGACGTGACTCAAGTTGAATCTCAACTCTTGCTAGGTCTGGTAAAAATGTAGACACACAGGAAAAGAGAGTTCTGCCATTTTGATTCTGCCATGTGACAGAAAGGAGAGACTCGGTTAGTTAAGGCCCCGGGAAGAGATGATCAGTATGCCTGATAGCTTGCAGCTGAAATAGGAAGAAAGCAGAACAGCCAAGCCTGAGAGAAGAAACCCACTATGAGAAAAGCCTTATGCCTGATTGTTGTCATCTGAGCTCAGGGAGACATTACAGCCTGGAGGGGAAGGCAGAGATCACCCAACATCTTGTTTCAACCCATGTCAGCTGGATTGGGTGAGAAAGCAGCCCTTATAGTGCCTGCAGTTGGACTTTTCACTGCCTTGGAACTATAAGCTTTTATCCCAAATAAATACTCTTTTTAAAAGCTAACCCATTTCTGGTACTTTGCATTGGCAGCCCTTTGGCAAACTAAAACATAAGTTCTCACCATGACTGCCTTCATTGAAGAAGGGATCTACTTCCATCTTCTCAGCTCATGATTTGGAATCAGTGTCTCTTTTACATACAAGCAATATTGCCTCAGCAAATACATATAAAACACATAATGATTCCCAGTTTACTTTTGCCATGCTCATGGTTTGATGTGCTTTGGTAAAAATGAGACTCCCTTGAATTCTCAATCCCTACCACCCCCACAAATGAAAACAAGTTTAATGGAAATCCCTGCCTGTATAGGGTTTTAAATCCCTTATTCTAATGACCAGACAACAGAGACACATGACATTAATCATATTAACAAAATATCCAATTCTGGGGTGAGAAAATGGAGGGGACTCCTTAATGGACATACAAGTCTTGGGAGAAGACTTGAATGATTGATCATCATTCTCAAACTAGAAAGTTCACAGTTTATTAAATAACTAAAATGATAGTAAATATAATAATGAAAGCACTAGACTAAACAAAGAAACAAAGTCTGGCTGAAAATATTTTTATAACACAGCTTAGTTTTTGGAAAAGCAAATGCAATGGGCTAAACAATCATTGCATGTTTATTTATAAGAAAACTTAATTTCATAGAAGAGCTTAAGGATTTCCAAAAATTGGGGAAGATTCCTTTATAAGTAACATATTACATTAGTTGAAATTAATGAACTAATGTTAATACAGTATTATTAACTAAAATCCAAATTGTATTCATATTTCTTGAGTTTTAACCAAATATTCTTTTTCTGTTCCAGTATCCAACCCAGGACAACACATAACATATAGTCATTACGCCTCCTTGTATTCCATTTCTTGGCTATGACAGTTTATCAGATGTTTCTTGTGTTCCATGAGCTTGATAGTGTTCAGGTGAAGTATTTTGTAGCATGTCTCTTTATTCATATTTGTCTCATATGTTCTCAAAATTTGATTGAGATTATTTGTTCTTGAAGAAAATCTACAGGGGTAAAGTGCCTTTCTTATCGCCTCATATCAAGGGAACATACTATGACTATTACTTAACACTCTTGATATTTGTTGTATTAGTGTTTATTAGTTTTCCCTAGTGTAAAATTATTTTTCCCCCACATTTCCATAGAAATATTTGAAAGGAGTCATGGTAGATAGCTCACACTTAAGGAATGGAAGTGAATAGAAATAAATAAATTATTTGAAATGCTCATGCATTTCTCCTTGTGAGAGATTTCGTACTTTGTTCCTTTCAAAAGATTGATACTTTTCATCTAAGTTTTCAATTTTGTGATGTGGAGTTTTTCATACTATTATACTTTAACAGCCATAGATCAGTAGTGATAACCAATCTTTCATTTCTGTTATGGATTATTTGTGTCATCTCTCTTTTTTTCCCCTTTATTAGCCTGACTAGTTTATCAATTCTTTTGATCTTTACTAAGTATCATCTTTGATTTTGTTTGATTTCCATGTTGTTTTCTAGGTTTTTTATTTCATTTATTCTCACTCAAAGTGTTGTCTTTTCTGTATTTTTTAGATAAACTACTTTATTCTCTGGTTTCCTAAATTAGAAGCTTAAATTATTGAATTTTTTTCAAATTTTAAATCAATTTTATTGATATATATTAATAAAGCATACAATTCCTCCAAGATGTACAATCAATGGTATTTGCTATAATCACATTGTTGTGCATTCATCATCACTTCAATCATTATTACAGCATTTTCATTATTTCAATATTAGTAAAATTAAACATAAAAAGAAACAAACAAGAAAATTCCTCACCTCAATCTCTATTTCCCCCACTATACATAGCTGCTGTTTCTGGCTATTCTATCCAAAGTATACAATCAAAGGCTTTTAGTATAATTACATTGTTGTATGTTTATCATGTTAAAAATTCTAGAACAATTTCATTATTCCCAAAAGAAATCCTCCAAATGCCTTAGCATTCTTTCCTCAGACTTACATAGCAACTAATCTTTTATCTTTATGAATTGATTTATATTTACATTTTATATAAATGGAATCATACAATACATATTATTAATACTCTGTAACTGGTCTCCTTCAATTAGTATAATGTGAGGTTTCCTTTTTTGTCTGACATTAACATTGCATAGTATTAACTTACATTTGTTCAGCTTCAAGGAAAAATGGTCTCATATATACATTTATACCCATATTCATATTTCACATAATATATTTATATTTCACAATATATATTTAGTTCATAGTAGGACAATTATAGAGTATTTTTCCTTTTGTGTCTGGTTTGCTTTACTCAACATAATGTCCTCCAGGTTCATCCATGTTGTCATATGCTTCATGACTTCAGTTCTTCTTACCACTGCATAATAGTCCATCATTTGTATACTCCACAATTTGTTTATCCATTCATCAGTTAGTGGACACCTGGGGTGTTTCTAACTTTTGGCTATTTTTAATAATGCTGCTATGAACATCGGTGTGTAGATATTTATTTGTGTCACTGCTCTCACATCTTTTGGGTATATACCTAACAATGGTATTGCGGTCCCGTGGCATGTTTATATTCAACTTCATTAGGAACTGCCAAACAGTCCTCCAGAGTGGCTGTACCATTCTTCATTCCCACCAACTGTGAATAAGCATTCTTATCTCTCCAAATCCTCTCCAACATTCCCACCTATTGTAAATAAGCATTCCTATCTCTCTCTATCCTCTCCATTTGCATTACTTCTTTGGACAGTTGTCTTTTCATTTCTTTTGCCAAATTTTTAATCAGATACTTTGTCTTTTTATTGTTGAATTGTATGATCTCCTTATATATCATGGATATTAAACCATTATCAGATATGCGATTGCCAAATATTTTCTCCCATTGAGTTAGTTGCCTTTTCATTCTTTTGACAAAGTCCTTTGAGGTGCCAAAGTGTTTAAATTTGAGGAGGTCCCATTTATCTACTTTTTCTTTTGTTGCTCACACTTTGGGTTTAAGGTTTAAGAAATTACCACCTACCACAAGATCTTGAAGATGTTTTCCTACATTTTCTTCTAGGAGATTAATGGTTTTTGTTTTTATATTTAAGTCCTTGATCCATTTTGAGTTAGCTTTTTTATAACATGTGAGAGAGGCTTCTTCTTTATTTCTTTTGGATATGGCTATCCAGTTCTCCCAGCATCATTTGTTGAACAGACTGTTCTGGCCCAGTGGATGGCTTAAAGACTTTTCAAAAATCACTTGACTGTTGATGTGAGGGTCAATCTCTGAGTTCTCAGTTCTGTTCTATTAGTCAATCTGTCTGTCTTTATGCCAGCACCATATTGTTTTCACCACTGAAGCCAGGTAATATGTTTTAAAGTCAGTACATGAGAGATCTCCAAATGTGCTCTTCTTTTTTTAAGAAAATTTTTGCTATTCAGTGTTCTTAACATTCCAAATAAATATCATTATTGAATGTTCAATTTCTGCAAAAAAAAGGCTGTTAGGATTTTTATTGGGATTTCATTGAATCTGTATATCAGTTTTGGTAGAATTTACATGTTAACAATATTTAGTCTTCCAGTCCATGAACACCGAATATCTGTCAATTTATTTAATCTTCTTTGGTTTATTTTAGCAATGCTTTATAGTTTTCTGAATACAGGTTCTTTATGTCCTTGATTAAGGTTATTCTTAAATATATAATTGTTTTTGTCACTATTATAAATGTAATTTATTTCTGATTCTGCCTCAAGATAGCACATCTGTAGTGTACAGAAACTCTATTGATTTTTGCATATTAACCTAGTATCCCACCACTTTGTTGAACTTGCTTATTAATTCTCATAGTTTTTTTTGTGAATTTTTCAGCATTTTTTAGATATAGGATCAGGTCAGCAGTGAATAGTGAATGTTTTACTTCTTCCTTTCCTATTTGGGTGCCTTTTATTTCTTAGTTTAGCCTAATTACTCTAGATAGAACTTCTAGGACAATATTCAATAATAATGGTGACAGTGGGCATCCCTATCTTGTTCCTGATCTCAGCGGGAAAGCTTTCAGTCTTTCCACATTGAGTACAATGCTACCTCTAGGTTTGTTATATATGCACTTTACCATCTTGAAAATACTTCCTTCTATTCCTATCTTTTGAAGTGTTTTTATCAAGAAAGGGTCATCTATTTTCTAAAATGCCTTTTCTGCTTCAATTGAGAAGATCATGTGATTTTTATTCTTCAATTTATCATTATGGTTTATTACATTAATTGATTTTCTTGTGTTGAGCCACCCTTGCATACCTGGGATAAAACCCACTTGATCATGGTGCATAATTATTTCAATGTGCTTTTGGTTTCTGTTTGCAAGTATTTTGTTGAGGATTTTTGCATCTATACTCTTTAGAGATATTGGTCTTTACTTGTTGTTGTTGTTTTTTTTAAATAGTATCTTTATCTGGTTTTGTTATTAGGATTATGTTGGCTTCATAGAATGACTTTGGTAGCATTCTTTCCTGTTCAAATTTTTGGAAGAGCTTGAACAAAATCCATATTATTTCATCTTTCAATGATTAATAGAATTCATCTGTGAAGCCATCTGGTCCTGGGCTTTTCATCTTTGGGAAGTTTTTGATGACCGTTTCAATGTCTTCACTTGTGACTGGTTTGTTGCAGTTTTCTGTTTCTTCTAAAGTCAGTGTAGGTGGATCATGTGTTTCCAGCAATTTTTCCATCTTGTCTACATTTTCTAGTTTTTTTGGCATACAGTTGTTCATAATATCCTGTGACCTCTCATGGTCACAGGAAGCTACAGAAGAGCATGGAAAATGTACCAGCTATGTATGCAGCTCAAAATAGTCCTCCAATGGCTCAGGAACAATTGTCATCAACACACAAGTGCCACCATTCATGATGACCCCATAGTATAAAGACAATGCTGTAAAGGATAGCAGATGGCTATGTAGTTGTCATAGGACACGGCTGGCTATGAGGACAAATACTATGCCTGCTGATAAATAAGTCATTAACATTACATGGAAAATACATCCTAAAGTAGAAATGGAAGAGTTGTGAGTTAAGTTGTTGACAAGGAATTTCAGCTTTGGAATTGACACAAGGAAGACTTTCAAGGAGGACAAGTTCCTCAGGAAGAAGTACAGGGAATATGAAGTTAGAGATCAAGGGTAATGAGAGTGATGATGAGGAAGTTCTTCATTAAAGCTGCTAGGTAAATGACTAGGAAGAGCACACTGTGTAAAATCTGAAGCTCTGGGATATCAGACAACCCAAATAGGAGGAATCCTGTCACCGAAGTGACATTGGCCATGCTAGTAGATTCTCTTCACTTCCTGGCAAGGTAAGGCAATATGCAAAAAATAAAATTAACCTATACCATTTAATAAGAATCTGATTGATAGAGAGAAGCATTATATTGAAAAAGAGTATATAATTGCTTCTTTAACTTAAGCATCTCTGCAGATTTACCTGTATTTTTTCTTTTCAATTTTTAAGGTAAGGGGACTGCATGTGTAATGTAGGAAATCAGTTAGCATTTAAAAGTGTTTTACCTGATACTATAACCTCAACTTCAAGTTGCTATGATATGGATATAATTAAACTAAATGAAGCAGTTTTCATTAAGCCCAGGGGCATGTGCATGACACTATTGTTGTGAAAGTTGTCATGAAAAATCCTTTTTTTTTGTAAAAATAATCCAAATTCTACCTCTTCAAAGACTGTTAGTATTCCTGGCACTCAATCCTGGAAAAATATACATCAATTACCATATACTGTTAAAATCATGAACTCATATTTCTATTGAGTATTCCACCATAGGCCAATAAGTATTTTTATCTTTATGTCAAAGGCAAGATACTATAAGCAAAAATTCTGAACTCAATGTTTGTATTATCCTGAGGTTATGCAGTTCAAAAATCTTAAACATCTCATTTAACATGGGAAGGGAGTAATTTAATTATTTAGTAAAATTCCATGCCCATTGAATTCACTCATGTATACTTGAGGTCCATTATCATTGGGCCTGCCTACTACTTGAATTTGTTTATAAACAATAATCCAGATATCACCATAATACAGTATCTTCCCCATCCTGTCCAAATACTTTTTCTTCAACATGGTATAATTTCTGTGGTTCATTTTTAAAATACTATTACATATCTTCTTTCAGTGTTCAAAATATCTTTCTAAACATTTTGCTACTGATTCAGAATTACATTTTTTTTCATTTATTGAAAAGATGAAGAACTATCACTTATGTATCAAAGAGCTAGATGGTGGAGTTAAAAAATAAATACTATTTTATGAGAGATTGCACAAAATGGGAGGCAGACAATGAAGAATAAATAAACCAACAAACAAGCAAAATCTCAGGTAGTTAGCAGGTGCTATTCAGAAAGTAAAAGAGGGTATTATTTTAGAGATCAACTGGGTGCCTCTTTAAGATTGGAGGTGGGAAGTGCTCTTTCTGGGGGTGACTGAATGGTTGAAACATAGTTAAAGGAAAAGAGCCTAAGGGCAAAAAACTGAGGAAAGAATGCCTTAGGAAAATTAAAGATCATTTATAAGTTAGAAAATTCAAGTGGAGACAATGGACATATTGATAAAATATGACGAAGCAGTATGTGGTGAACTTGGAACATGTGTGATGAAAAGAGAATTCTGAAGCTCTTTGTCAGTCTTATGCAAATTGTCAGTTAGAATAAAAACACCAAGGACCAGCAGAAGAAAGAAAAATAGAGAAAGTGGTAGTTAAGTTTCATTAATTTGCGTGTCTGTCCTAAATTTCTTTAGTATCTACAAGATGTTTTCTTTTTCAGAAACAGTATTCTAAGCTTTAACCAACAGAAATTTGAAACTCCTAACTTAAAATAATCTCAATTCCACCTAGATAAATGATTATTTATCAGATATACTTAAGTAGATAATTCCAATATTTCCACCAGAACCTGAAACCTTTTCTCCCAAAGAAAGAAAAGATTACCACTTGATAACCTGAAAATAAAATGGAGCATCTAGCTTCCTTTGAAATTTTTCTGATGTTATAAAATATAGTTGCATCTTCAGTTTTTGGATAAAAGACACAATGGTCTCTGCTAAGCTGTAACAGTCTTTTGTCATTGACTGAAGTATGTTAAAATGTTGTGGAAACATTCATTTGCCTCCCTTTTATTTCAAATTTGATGTCAATTGGAATGGTCTATTGTCAAAATGACTACAGCAAATTATTTTTAAGATGCATGCCTAATCTTTGATATTCTCTAAAGAAGTTAAGTCTTAGAAGTTACTATTTTTTGTTTTTTGTTTTTCTAACATAACCTTATTAACTAGTTATCTCTTAAAACCATAAGCCTTATAACTGCTGGTGTATTCCAGACACAGAAAACAGACTTATTTGGACCCCAGAATATGTTTTGGAATTCACCATGGAAGACATGACTCAGACTTTTACTACAGTAATCATGTTCCTTTAATTCCATATATCATTGTGGTGCAGACTATGGACATATGGTTAGCAAACTTTAATATAGGTAATAATCAATTGAGCATTTTGCTAAAATAAGGGTTCCTGTCAAATTCTTTTAATAACTTTGACTCAATGAGTCCCTGGGGAAGTACAAGAATGTTCATTTATTCATTCAACTTGATGATTCAGGGTCACATCATGCTTTGAGAAACCACACACAAAGTGGAGTCACCTAAGATGAAAAACAAAATACATCATATTGGTCATCTGGTAAAACCCCTTATTGTAGATTGATAAAACTGAAATCTTGGCTCTCTCTGCCTAGAGGGGCCTACACAAAATCTTGTTGTGTATTTCCATCTTTCTATCCCATTTCTCAGCAAACTCTGTTCTTTCCCCCATTTCCCAAATAAATTATATTTACTGGCCTAACTAAAAAACAAACAAACAAACAAAAAACTGAAATCTTTTTTTTAGATGTTACCACGGATTGAACCCAGGACCTCATACATGCAAAGCAGGTGTTCAACAACTGAGCTACACGCACTTCCCCTGATCATATTTTTTTATTATTATTTTTTAAAATACATAGATTACATAAATGTTACACAAAAGATATAAGGATTCCCATATGCCCCACTCCCCACATCTCCCACATCCTCCCACATGAACATCCTTCATTAGTGTGGCACATTCATTGCAATTGATAAACACATCCTGGGGTTTTGTCATTCACCATGGACCATAGTTCACATTGTAGTCTACACTCTCTCCCACATGGTTCTGCATGTTCTGTGATGGTATAAATTGGCCTATATCAACATCACTCAGGATGATTCCTAAGTCCAAAAAAGCCCCTGTATTACAATTGTTTTTCTCTCTTCCTGGCCCCAGAGCCTCCAGTGGCCATTGGCTCCACATCAATGTTGTAATTTCTTCCATTACTAGAATCAAAATATGTCTATAGTAGAATACCAGTAAGTCCACTCTAGTCCATGATTCTTTCCCTAATCCTGAGGATTCTGGGTTGGTGACATCCACTCGACCTCCAATGAGAGGGGTCTTATATCCCATGGGGAAGATGAATAGGACTGTCCTACCTGCAGCTACAAACTCTCTTTGTTCCCTGGGATGGCCATTGTCCATCATCTTTTCCCCACCAGTTTTCCTGGGTTAGTCCAATAAGCTAAAGAGTAGGTTTTGCAATTCTGCTGAGGTTCCAGGCCCAGCTGGCACATGGACAGCCCAAAGACTTGAGTCTCTGGATGTACACCTACAAATCCCAGCACCAATTATAGGTTTAAATAGAAAGGACAGATGAGCCATGTGCAAGGAAGACATAATTGAGTCCAACTCTGTCATCCTTAGGACCTCAAACTCCAAAGTAGGGCCTACTGGCAGGGCACCAAACTCTGGAGCTATCTGCTTTGCCATAGGATCTAGGTGTCTCCAGAGCCTCCCATGAATTCATTTTTAAAGAAATAATTGTAATAATTTAAAAGTGGTTTTTTTTCATCTATTATTAAAAACTTCTTGCTAGATTCTTCAAACAGAGTTTTTTTACTGGAGATTCAGTAGGAAAATGCTATTTGTCAATGACATAGTCCTAAGAAAATATTTTAATTAATAAAACTTGATCTTACCTCCATGGAGAGTTAATGGTATAAAATGTAGTGTAGAAAATTCAATAAGAATTTCAAGAGTCATTTATTCAAGGTGTAATAACATGATTATTTTTTATTATTCTTGAAATATTGGATTTTTCATTAATATGAGCCAAATTGAAAATGGGCAAATAAAGAAACAAATATAAATATAAACTCAAATAAATAAAAAATCAAATGACTAGTTTGATTGTAGGAGATTTGGACTTTTAGTAGGTAGAATAAATAAAACATCAAATCTTTGAATTAAAATAGCACTTATTTGAAAGTGAGGAAAAATGAGATAATTCATTTAAAATATTTAACAATTTAGAAAAAATGTGGAATTGATTTAGAATTAGGTTAATTCCATAACAAATATATTAAATAAATATAATCTTTTCATTACTTTTGTAATGAAATTATCTTCCTTAGTAATACTACAGTACAAGTAGCTTTGATTCATGTTAAGATTCTTATTTGTGAAAGACACTTCACCATGGGGGTTAAAAACATAATCTCTTTCTTGTCTCTCATTTATATATTTATTTTAGATACTCCTGGAAATGTAGAAATTTCCTCAAATTAACACCACGTATGTGATTAAACCAGGACTCAAAATCAACCATTTAATCTTCAAATCCAATGCTTTTTCCTATGAAATGGGGTGCTTACATCTCAAAATTCAGTCTCCACCTGAGAGTCAAAATAACATCCATTATTTGAGTTTCATCCCCTAATGTTTGTGTATCAAATCTCCAGTTATTAATACAAAATATTTAAGTAAGAAATGAAGGTAAATTTTGGGAACAAGGATTATTGTATGCCTTGTTATCCAGGAAACTTTCTATATGGAAATCACTTTCTTATATTAATATGTTGCAATTATTTTCTTGGTTCCCTATATTGAAGATAAAGAGGTATATTTGATTCATAATGCTAGAGTGTCATCATTTTATCCAATCTATTTTAGTGTTGTAATTTATTTTAATAGATTTGTCAATGGAGTCTTAAACACTGTGAAGAATGCATTATCCAGTACTCTGAGAAGGAATATACATATTATGTAGAAGGCAAAAAAATCACATTAAATTATGAGCATATTGACTTAATATTAATTATTAAATATAATTTGCAATTATTGCAAAATATGTGTAATTTATCTGATGTTTTTTACACTAGTATATATTTACATTAAATATACATTTTACAAATATTTGATATAATTTCAAACTTATAGAAAATTTGCAAATGTGTTAAAATGAATTCTCAAATAACCTTTACCAGATTCCTTAACTTTTAATATTTTTTACAACTCAGGTATCACAATCAGGTAATTAAATATTGATAAAATTCTTTCATCTATTTTTTATATTAATATTCCATTCTGTTAATTTTTACCAGTAGTGTGTTTTATAGCATTCCCTGCTTCCAGTACAGAATGCAGTCCAAGATCAGGTTTTGTATAGTTGATGTGTTCCTTTAGTCTTATATAACACTTCTTCAGTTTATCTTTGCCTTTCATGGCACTGATTTATTTTAAGAATGTTTCAGTTATTTGAGGGAATGTTCCCTATTTGGGATTTTCTACAGTTTCCTCATGATTAGATTCAGGTTAGCATTCTTGGCCAGAATAATACATAAGAATCACACTCAGAGACAATCATTTTTCAATTGGTCTCTATTTTTTTCAATGGAATATAAGCTCTTACTATCTTATATTTATTTTTTACGTTGAGAATTAAATTCTTTTTTCACTTTTTTAAAATAAACTTTACTTTAAAAGAGATTTTAGATTACAGAAAATTTACATCTAAAGTCTAAAAGATTCCTATATATTCTAGGCCTTTCCCCTCCCACCATCTTCCTCTTTTAATACCATATTAAAATATTTACTTTTGTGCTAGTTTGGAGTAGTGCTACAAAAGGTTCCTGGGGGATTAACACCTGTGATTAAAATAGGAAAATAAAACATGATTAGTATTTAGAAAATAAAATATGAGCCCTAGATTTGCTTGTTGTTCCAGGGATTTCATTGAGTTGAGATGATTTTAGCAATATTTATATATTGAGTTCATGCTGATGATTTCAAGTTTCTTTCTTGTCAGGACATTTGAACATTTTGTTAAA
>JAQZBX010061442.1:0-17101 GCA_029593785.1 Cabassous unicinctus
GCAAAAGAAAAAAGACACAAAAGTGAATGAACTGAATATTTCATTTTTATGTAGTTCCAGAACTATCAAACTAAACTATGGTGATGAAAATCAGATCAGTGGTTTTCTAGGGGTGGAGGTGGAAGCTTGATGGCCAAAATTAACCAGAGACTTCCTGGGTCACTGGAAAGATTCTATTTCAAACTAGGGCTGTAATAACAGAGAGTTTACAATTATCAAACACCATGGACTATTCAGTTATGAAATGACAAAGATGATTTATCAGAATGTAAGCTCACTTTTAAAGAATGAATTACTTCAGTGTCTGCAGCCTTTCTTTTAGATACTCTCAACTAATAATTGTTGTATTTTGATGCTGAAATTTGTGTGCAATTGAATTTATTGTGTTTGAGTGTTCCTTTCTTTTACACCATTCCTTACTCCCATTCCCTGAGGTCACCTGTGTGAGCTTTGTACCTGTAGAGCTAAAATAAATATTCCTAGAATGGGAAAATAACATGAACCTGAAAGCACATATATTTTTCCAGCTGTCATATCTCTTATCTCTCCTAACTATGTGTCTTCTAAGTCCTAGTTTTTATTAAGTTTTTAAGGAGACCATTGGTTGCAAAAAGAGTGAAATACTTTGGTATTTTAGATAGTGGCCCAAAGTTTGCATCCGCAACTTTTTGGAAACCATCTAGAAGCTGAAAGGGTAATGCTATACAATAACATTCTTATACAGTGACAATGATGTACAATGATATACAATGAATATAATGATATTCACTTCCTTTGAAACTGGAAAATAATTGGAAGAGCTTCTAAAAGCATAGATATTTAACTATCGGTGCACAGGGAAGAGACCAGAAAAGGTCACTGTGGCTTCAGAGCTCAGAAGAGCCAGAAAAAGAATGCTTTCTCCAGGTGTGGGCATACCTTAATCTACAGAATCAAAATTTCATGATTGTAGTAGTGGTGGTTCTGTTGGCAGGAGTTTTCTTGTCAGTTCAAAGCTTCAGAGGAGTTCAGACTGTGTGTGTAAATACACAAAGACAATAAGCCATAATTGCAGGAAGGAGTTTGCCTGTGTGGCTATGGTAGAAAACACAGATTGTGTACACAAAAGACCCATGGCTGACATGACATTTTGATTTGATGAAATAAACAAGCTCACATCAAAGCTCTGTGATATCCTGTAATATAGCTCTGAACATGTTTTTTCACGTTAATATATTGTAAATAACTCCTCAATGAAAAAAGAAAAACATCTGCTGTGAAGAGGAGTAATGGAAAGGAACAAATAACAGGATGAAGACAAAATACTCCAGTAACAAAAGGAAAAAGAAAGACAAAAATGGAAAGGGAGGAGCACTCATCAGCAGATGAAAATTGGGATATTATTCACCAGGAATTCAAAAAACAAAAGGGACACTTTCACTTCATGAAAAGAAATGAAAAAGCAGAAAGAAAAGACTTCAAAGAAGGGAAGTCTTGTAAAATTGAGCACTAGAAGAGCTCAGGAAATAAGTGGAAGAGACCTTGACCAAAATAGGGAAATATTAAATAAAATGAGTTTTTATGGCTAAGGTATTTCAAAGTGAATCGGGAGGTTATTCCATAGTTATGGCCATGCACATCCCAGGAGGATCATTGACTGTCACAGTGAACAGTGTCTCAAGCAGGGGTGTTTCTGTGGGCTCTAGAGACCTCTGGACACTAGAGGAAGGCAGACATTTTCAAGAATTTGGCACCTATCAGTGAGCCTTACCTTGGAATATATTTTCCCCAATATAACAGAGTTGGACTCATTTATAATTTCCTTCTACTTGACTCTTCTGTCGCTTTTATTTGAACTGATAATGAATATTATTTTAATTAAATATATGTCCAGAGACTTAAATATTTGGCTGTTCATAAGCTGGTGGAGACCTGAACCTCAGCAGAGTTGCATCATCCACTGTCCAGTTTATTGGACTCTCTCAGGACAACTAACAAAATGATGATGATGGACAATGCCCATCTCAAAAAACAGAGAATGCCTACAACTGCAAGAAAGACAGTTCCATCCATCTGCCCCATGTGATCTAAGCCCTTTCTCAATAAGAAACAGAGAGGGCATCACCATGCTAAAATCCTCAATATTGAGGAATGAACAAACATAAGTTGGGAATGCAACTAAGGACTAAAGTGGACATTATTATTCTAGCAATGGAAGAACTTGTAACATTGACATTAAAACAGGAATCACCAGAGGTTCTGAGGAGAGGAAAAGAGAAGAATAAGTGTAACATGGGGTATTTTGAGGACATTAGAATTACTCTGATTGACATTTCAATTATTGATACAGGCCATTATACATTTTGTCAAAACCTATAAAAATTTGTGGTTGACAGTGTAAACTGTAATGTAAAATATTGACCATGATTAATAGCAATGTTTCAATATGTGTTCATCAATTGTAACAAATGTACTACATTAATAAAAGATGCTGTTAATGGGGAAAATTGTGGGAGGTGAAGGGTGTGGGGTATATGGGAATCTACCTATACTTTCATGGTATCATTTATATAATCTAAAATTTCTTTAAAAATAAAAAAATATAAAAAATAATAATCAGCCTTCAGCAATGAAGTCAAAACTCAGAGGGAGCTTACAGTGAATGAAACTATGTAAAACAAAGTTTAAGGGGCATAGACAATGGGAATGATAAAATCAACATAATCAGATGGACATAAGGAAAGAGGTATAAAGAATCAGAGGAAAAACAAACATAGACATTAGACAAAGGAAAGCCAAAATATATATAATTGGAATACTCAATGAAGAAAATCAAAATGATGGAAGATTACAAATATGAATAGATATATTTCAAATTATATTTCAGAAATGAAAGAAATATTGAATTTACAAATTTAAAGCAAAATTATGCCTGGGGGTTGGGGGTGGAAATAACCAAGAATGATCCACAAAACATATCTTAGTATAGCTACCATACTTTAAAATTTAAAGGAATTCACTGGGCAGCTATAGAAGTTTTTGTAGCCCCTGTGTGTTGAAATGTGGCACTAGCTTTCAACATTACAATTACAAATTTGACTTGGCAATATTATTGCCACATTGTAGCAGCAAAAATTGGAAAAAATATTCATCATTAGGAGACTTGTCAAATGAGGTAGGGTGAATCCATAAAATGGCAGGCCATATACTTGTAAAAATAATATAAATGTTCTTTTTACATAGGGACAGAACTGTTCAAATGTATTAAGTGAAACAAATTTGTGAATGTTAATATTAAACAACTGACTGACGGAAAACAAAATGATATGATGCAAATATTTACTTTTTTATACCAAAATTTTCCCTAGAAGTGCTCAGAAGAAACTGAGATTTCTTCTCAGAAGGAAACATATGTATATGCGTCAGAAAGAGACTCTGAAATGTCAAACCACATGTAGGTTTTGCAATTTGAAACAGGTGGATATTTTACCACTTCCAAAAATTAAATAAAAAAAACAAAACAAAAACTTCCACAATGCATGCTATAAGAAAGTGACTGGGGTTAAACACATTGTGTTGGAGTGTTGTTTGGATTTCCTTGGATTCCCATGAAGTCTGGCCATTTAGCTCACATCATTGTCATCTGATGATGCATTACCAGGGATTACCTGAGTGGATTATTTCGTGATGATCCAAAGAAAGTAACTATGTCATCTGGCCAGAGAACACAGCCCCGGGTGCACCTGCTCTCACTGGCCTCCTGGCCCTCCTCTCTTCTCCCATCACAGCTCTTCCTTTCTGGCCCCTGTACCTTAAAGCATGAATTTCTCCAGAATCTTACATGTGTGTCATCCTGGGTCATGAGGACAGCAAAGCTGCTCAGGTGGGCACAGTGGCAGGAGGTGCTGCCGTACCTGGTGCCCAGTGTCCAGCAGCCTGTGGTCGCCCAGTGAGCACATCCCTCCTGGCCGTGCTCCCAGAAGGCACAGACCACCTCCTGCCCTGGCCCGGGGGTCCCTAGAGTAGGAACAGGGCACAGGTGTGAGCTGTAATTCTGGGGTTCACATGTGCTGACCCCAAGTTGGCTGGGGAAAGGCTCACAGTCCTGGGGAGATGATGGAATCCAGGAGGCACTGCTGAACCCCAAGTCTGAGCTGTGCAGCAAGGTCCTGTCCAGGACGCCCTTCCTTACACACCCACCAAAAATCACATTGTGGGAGAAGTCTAAGGTGACTGGGAAGCTGAGGGTCTTGCTGTGCTTGTTTCCCAGAAAGGCAGAGATGATGCCCGAGAGCAGGATTGGCGGCCGTCCCTACGGTCAGACCTGGAGTGGCTCGCCCAGAGCTGCCTGTTTCTCTGGCTCCTGGACCACTGATCTTCAGCCATCATTTTCCCTGAAGTGGACACCAGGCCTACCACAGAAGGACCTGGAGGATGAGGACATGGCTAATTTCTCGGGGTCCCATCTGGGGCCCCTTCCTTCTCAGGGACCTCCCTTCCTGGTCCCACACATCCCACTTCCCTGTACTCTTGAGTTCCTTGTGGTCATATGTCTGAGTGGCTTGTCCCCGCAGGGGCCTCAATGTACCCCCTCCCCCACCCCAACTTTACATAAGTCAGCAGTTTCCTATGCCACGTCCCAGTACAGCAGCAGCTTTGCCTTTGTTAGCTCCAAGTTCACACGCCCAATTCCTCCCTCCTGCACCATGAGGGACAGTTCTATGAGTTGTGAGAGCAAAGAAGGGGTGAAGAGAGGTTAATATTGTGACAGGAAGAGGGTTGTGCAAAACTAGCATTGTACATATTTTTCTTAATATGTGGGAAAATCACACCTAACCTAAACAATTGACTATGGTAAATAGTAATATTTTAATATTCTTTCATCAAGTGTAACAAATGTTTCATAATAATGCAAAGTGTCAGCAATAGGGTGGTTAATGAGAATGTTGTACTTTTTGCATGACTTTCCCATAAACCTGCATTCTTCTAATATATAAAAATTTACAACAACTAAAAAAAAACACAAAATTATGCTAAGTGGAATAAGTCAGACACAACATATTGCATACTACATATAGCATGATTCCATTTATAGAAAAAGTAAATATAAACAAATTTTATACATATTTATATTATTTAATTTTATATTTATTTAATATAAAATATTATATTTTATATAATATAAAGAAGGATGGGGAAGGATGGAGGGATTGAGAGATGACTGCTAAATGGTTTCAGGTGTTTCTTTTTGGAGTAATGAAAATGTTCTAAATTGATTGTGGTGATGAATGCGCAAGTCTGTGATTATACTAAAAGCCATGGATTGCATGGATTGTATGGTGTGTGACTATATCTCAATAAATTTCTTTTATTTTAAAAAAAACTATTGTACATATTTTACTTATGATTTTATGTAAATATGTATAATTACATTATAAAATATGGTATTTTATCTTTGTTATTTTATAAATATATTGAATATATTTATATGCATCTATTATTTTTATACTAATATTAGATATTATTGTAAATGCACATGAAATCTAAATTATGTATGTTGACACATAAACCTGGGAGCATGAAGTCAGCACTGAGCTCCTCTGAGTGTGGGCTGCTAATGGTCCCTCAGTAGACAGAACCACCTCACCTAAGGAGTTTTGTCCTTCCCCAGGTGGCTCCTTTGAGCCTGGAAACCACGCCTCATGGCCTCCACGTGGGACCAGCTCCAGAGCTCCTGGCAGATCAGAATGAGCCTGTCCACACAACTTCTTTGAGCTCCTTTGCTGGCCCATCCTGGCCCCTCCCTCCCCTTGTCCTGGGAGTCCCATGATTCCCGAAAAATCACTTGGAATAGCCTTCCCATCTTGGGGTCAACTTCCAGGGGCTGATCAGTGTGCATTTATTTTAAAAAGATCCTTCTATCCTCCACATTCTCAAGGGAATATGAAGGATGCACTGCTGAAGGAATGGAAGAAATTCTGCACTGGAAATTCCATGTGCATATCCTGAGATTCAAAAAGGCAAACTGGAAATGCTTTCTGGAAACAAAAATAGAGCTCACTGTCAACCAAACGACATTTCTCCTGGTACTCCAAACCAAAAGGTATTCAAGATGAAGGCACAGTTACCAAACAAAGATTAGATGATATAAAATTGAGAGTCCCATCCTAGGTATTCTGAGTATACCTAGAGTATACTCAGAACTTTTCTGATAGCCAAGTAAGTGCACAAAAATAGTCTTGGGGCTCAACACGAACACCAAAGATACAAATTGCTGTTGAAATTTCACTTTTAAATGTCTAATAATAATAAATTTGTATTTTTCAAATGAAATAGTCTTCATTGCAAAGCAGTGTCTAGTTTATTTTAAATCCTTCATGATTTCCATTGATTCAGCTGGCCATTTTAGTACAGTGATAAATGTAACCTCTTAAGTTGCATGTATTACATTTGGTTGTTTCCTTTTAACTTAATCAGGAGAGTAGCACTAGGTAAAAGTGATCAGCTCGGTTCCAGGGCTTAGGGGAGGAATGAAGAAGGAGCTGGGACAGACCCAGCAGCTAACTGTACCAGATGCAGGACCTCACCTGTGAGAGACCCAAGGACACACCTGTGCCAGTCTAGGGGCTGCACCTGTTCCAGGACCAGGGACTTACCTGTGCATGCAGGAGGCTGTGTGGTCAATGGCCCATTGGGCAGGACCCTTCTCAGGCCTCTCTGGACATCCTCCAGGCCAGTGAGGAGGTGAGTGGACACACAGTATTGCTTTGAATGGGGCAGGGTCTCCAGGTCTCCGGGGGTCCCAGCAGGTTACCTACCTCTTGTTTGAGGTCCTGGGGCTATAGGGGACAGAGCTTAGCCCAAGAGACCAGACCACCTGATCATCTCTGTAGGGGAATATGGTGGCACCAGATGTTTTCCAGGTGGTCCTTACTCCTGGACCCCAGCCCCTGGGAGAAAAACCCTGGCCAGGAGCTGCAAGAATGACTTAAAGCAGAGTCCAGGAGCAGATCCAGGAAAGACCATTTGTAAGTGCATCTGGCTGTCTGGGAGCTTGTCCATTACCTGAGGGACTGCACCTCCACCCACCTGGGAGAGTTAGACCCTGGGTCAGGGTCACCTGGACAAAGCTGCCCAGGCCACTTGCCTCCCCCTACTCTTACCTAGATGGGGCTCCCAGCCAAGGCTGGCTTGAAGTCTCTGCACAGGGCCTGGACTTTGTCAAAGAAGCTGTAGAGTGTTTGGGGAGAGGGACAAGAGGGGCGTCAGAGAACCTAGCTGAGGAGGGGGACCCATGACACAGGGGTGCAGTGGGGCATGCTGTGCAGCCTGCTTACCTGTTGGGGTCACTCACCTGGCTGCTGATTCCAGGGCGGCAGGGCCCGAGGGGGGAGGGGAGGACTCTGCATGGGACAGGACGGAGCTTCATAAGGTGGGAAGGGGTGTATGTGTGTGCGTGTGTCCATTGCCAGAGGTGGGGGTCTGGGGTCAGGTGAGCCCATGCACCTGCACAGACGGTGGTCTTGTGGTTATTTGGGGAACCAGGTTTGGGCACCCAGCCTCGGTCACAGTGGCACTTGTCTGCACTATCGGTGTTGACGCAGTGGGTGGACTCGTGGCAATGATGCATCCCGGAGCGGCACTCATCCTCGTCTGGTGACACAGTGAAGAGGGTCAGGCTGTGGGTCCCTCATCTGTGGAACCTGCACCCCTTCTTCCTGGCTGGGAGTGAATCTCCATGGTGATCCCACATCCCAGAGAATGGACACAGCAGGGATTGTGGGAAGTGTGGAGAACCCTGGCATGCAATAAGTGAGCCTTTACAGATGCTCAGGTGTGAAAGTATTGGAACATCTTCATCCCAGCTGGAAACAGGCTGCTGCCGGGGGAACCCAGAGAGCCCCCCCTTGGCCCTCAGCTCCTTCCCTGGAACCCCCATATCTTTTCACATCTAGCCTGGCTCAGCAGGTGTGGATGCCATTACAAATGGGATTGGCTTATTGATTATGGGGAAGTGGAATCTGATCTCTGGACCTTCGCAGACGGTGGTGTTTGGGCCACTGGGGGACCCAGGTACTGGCTTCCAGCCAGGTTGGCAGCAGCACTGACAGCTACCCAGGTTGTTAAGGCAGCAAGCAGAGCTGTGGCAGGGATTTCATTCCAAGGTGCATTTGTTCACATCTGAGGACAAAGTCAGAGGGTCAGGTCCTGTCCCTGCCTGGCTCAGGCCCTCCCTCAGCTCACCTCACCCATTTCCCATCTTCTCACTACTTTGTGCCAAGGGTCCCACTGTTTTTGCAAGTGCTGCCACCTGGTGACCTTCAACTTTACTCTCAAAGAACCTATGGTGTCCTCCCTGGCAGTTGGGATGGGTAGGGTCTATGATCTCTGGTTTACACCAAGTGAAACAGATTACATTGGGGTCTAGATAAGGACCTGGCATCCAGAGACCCAGAAAGGCCTTCCTGGGCCTGGGAGAAAGTCTGAGGCAAGGAGCAGGGAGAGAGGTCCCGTGTCTCATGCCCATCACAGTTCCTGTGTGACATATCCTCAGGTGTGGCCCAGGCTGGAGTGGGGTGAGGTGATGCACAGGGAGGTGTTGGTGGGGGATGGACTGAACCCGTCACAGGCCGCAGGCCCTGCTGCAAACCAGCTGGCTGCTCTTTCCCTTTCCTACATCTTGAAGTCCACAGGGCAGCTCTACAACCTCTAGGCTGCTCCTCTCTCTCAACCCTGGTCTGTTTCTAAAAATGGCAATGTGCCTCCTCCTTAACCATCCCCTTCCCCATGCCAGGGGCTCATGGGAGACTCCCTCAGCCTGGAACACAGGCAGGGACCATGACCACAGTGGGCAGTTGCCCAGGTTGTTCACTGCACAAGGGTGCACAGCCAAGGAGGCCACTGGGGGCTAAAAACCAGCCATCCCCAAACAGAGCTGTGTCCACCTGGAGAAGAGAGGCTTTGTTCTCATCATCATGAAGACACTGTCCTCCTGGCAAGCCCCAGGCATATGGGGCCCAGGAGGACCAGCAGCACCATGGACAGATCCCCCACTGTGCTCCAAGCATTTCCTGGTTGCCTCCACATCCCCAGCACACAGACCCCTGCCATGTCCCTTCTCCTCACCTGAGGCTTGGCTACCCACCATCAGCACATGGCACCAGGAAAAAAAGGCTGGCACCAGGCTGTGGCTCATTTCCTTTGGGGTAAGGTGGGTCTGCTTGACCTTGGTTATATCTTCAACTTCTGCCTTCCCTCCCTTCTCTCCCTGCTCACTGGATTCTCCACTAACTCCCTCTCTCTGGGTGAACCATGGCTCTCGCCTGCCCTCTGCTGGCTCCCCCCTACCCCTGCAGATGTCTGAAGCCCCTCCTCTGCTCATCTGGCTCCTTGAAAGGCATGAAATATGGTGATGTTGGAGGGACCGGCTCTCCTGGGCAGGGGTGGTGCCTGCTGTGTGGAGGCAGCTTTTACTGAGTGCCAGCCCAGGGCATGACCCTGGGATCTCTGCTTTCTTCCCACTGGGTAGCTCTTAAGAAGGGTGTGTCACATAATAATAAGTTTTAAAACACAAAGACATGTTGTAGGGACTAGTATGTACAGGCTTGTTAAAGCCCTTGTCATTTCATTGGTCATCCCAGGAGCCATACATGGGGGCACCAATATTATCATTCCCATTTTACAGGTGGGTAAACTGAGACTCAGCGAGTTGATGTGATCTGCCAATGTCACAAAGCAAACAGGTGGCAAAACCAGGACTTCATCCAGATATGCTGGACCCAGGGACCGTGTTTTTGGCCCTCAGGTTTCCCCACCCTCTGCATTGATGAGGCAGGTACACAGAACACCTGTCCTGTCTCAGAACCCAGCACTGCACATGTCAGCAGGACCCTGTACCCCTGGATTCTGCAGAAATGTCTCTAGAGACCTCAAAACCTGATGGAGGGGAAGATGTGGGATGTTGGGTGTTCTTAATTTGATACTTGCTCTTGCTACCATTTCTGAACATTTTCCCCCAAATGGGGGCTCATAGCCTGTGCTGCACATGCAGTGGTAACTCCCCTCCAAGTTCTTGCAGTCTACCAACTTCCATTAGGACACTGTAGTGGATGGTGCACACTCACTGATGTCTGGAACACAGCAGGGCAAAGGGTCACCTCCTAAAGATGTGATTCCTACACATTGGAGTCTCCAGGCTTTGGCCTGACTCCCAACCATGGCTTCTGACACCGTGCTGTCCTCAGAAAAGAATTAGATTAATTAATAATTGATTTATTAAATAATCAGTGTCTTTTATGAAGATTAGGCTCACCGACTGCTTGGTTGAGGCTGGTCTGGCTGGACAGTGGCTGGAGCCATCCATTCCTGAAGGTCACTTAACCAGTTCATCTCAGGCCTCTGGTTGGCACCCCAGATTTGGACACAGTAGACAAGTGTCAAGTTGGGGAGTGAATGGGAACCTCTGCATCCCCCTCCCAAGTCTTTACAGGTCAAGCTGAGGCACAGGCTACAGCCTCCAAACTAACTCCTTGCTCAGTGGGGTTGGAGGCAGCCACTCCCGAAGGCCTGCTGATCAGTCTTGTCCTCTTTTATATCCTCCGGCTGGGCCTGTGGAAAGTTAGATTTAGACACCATGGCTGTGCCAAGTTGAGGACCAACAGGAAGTATGCAGCTCCCTCCCTAGCCCTAAAAGTGTTGATGGCAGCTCAGAGCTAGTGCCTCAGGAAAACTGATAGCCTTCCTTGGTTTTCAGGCAGAGGCTAAAGTTGGGCTACCCAAGCCAACACTCATCATTTAGGCCTGAGGATAAAGCCTGGTTGTCCATCTCCTGTCTCATTGCTCAGAAGGACCCACATAGTCCCACACCCATGGACAAGGGCCTATCCCAGCCCCAATGTCATGTACAGAGTAGGGGGTGGAAGACAAGCCTTTTCAACATGCTCACACTGAAGGAAATTATTTTGGCCACTGCACATTTCTAGGGTGTTCTGTTGTCTCCCAGCCCCTTTCCCCCTGCCTGGGGAACTCCCCCCACCCCTTATCTGAACAAGTCATGGATGAGAAATGACAAGGCAGAAGGATGTGGTCACAGCTGTAAGTCAGGAGAGGTTTTACCTTATCTCTCCCTGATTGCTCAACCAAGAGGAGAGACATCAGGGACCAGATCCTTTCAAGCAGCTCAGAGCAGAGGCTGGATGCCATGGACTAAATATAACAACAGCTTAATAAGAGCCAATGACACAAGAATGAATCAAAGTTCAGGGAGGAGGCAAAACTATAGAGATGGTTACAAAATCGGTGAGTGCTAGGGGTTCAGGGGAGAGAGGAAGGTTGCTATAGGGGGAGAACAGTGCATTTTTAGAGCAGTGAAGTGTTTCTGTTTGCTGCCCTATTGGTGGAGAGACGAATTTTATGTTTCTCACACAGAGCAAGAAGTGAGCAGCACAAAGAGCAAATCTCAATGTAAACTATAGACTTCTGTTACTAATAATGTATCAATTTTGGTTCATCAATTGTAACAAGTGAACCTGAGTAATGCAAGATGTTAACAAAGGGGTAAACTGTGTATGTTGGGGGGAAGGGGAAGGTTCTTATGGGAACACTCTATCTGAAATTTTTTTTGTAAATCTAAAATTTCTCTAAAAAAGTTCCTTATTAAAATTAAGAATATCTTTCTTCATGAATATCTAGAGTAGTTTATATATAAATATATATGCACATATGTATAAAGGAGGATGGAATATTTTACCCAGTACATTCTGCTCTTTGGGCCAAAGGCTTTAAGAGCCCAAAAGTACTCAGAAGATGACCATGGTTCAGGACAGGTGTCTGATCTCTTCCCAACTGGAATTCTCCTCTCCACTCTGGCAGATATCCCTCCTGAGGCCCCTGACTAGGGTTCTGTGCATCGACACAAGGACAGGATAAGAAGGGGGATGAAGTCATTCCTGTTCGATCCATGCCAGCACCCACCTGTGAAATGGAGTTTCCCCCACACTGCTCTTACACCTGTGGCCATGGCTGAGACCTGTCCTCAAGCTTGACAGATGGGGTGGGCAGGGAGAGTTGGGAATTAGGTGTATGGATGGGGAGGATGCGACAGTGGAAATTCCCTAACCAGAGAAGTGTCTCACAGAAAGTAGCTTGAGCCCAGTTCTGTTTGCAGGAGCAGCTTCCCTCCAGGTTCACCCGTGTGCAAATCCCCATTGGACATGCACATGCCAACAAGCAAAACAAACTTCTAGGAATAACCTAGGGGCACAGATGATGGGGACAGTGACAACAATTTTTTACTGATTGAATCTATTTTTTTCCAAATTTTTAATAGCACATGGACATTGAGAAAATAAAGAAATTGTAAAATATGAAAACAATGTAAATCACCCATAATTCCACCACACACACAACTGTAAAAATTTGGGGGATGTTTATCTCAGCCTTTCAAACATATTAGGAATACCTTCCTTTATCAATAAATAAAAATGTAAGATTATTTTTTAGAAGATTAAGAGTATTTGCTGGTGTAAAAGTATTATAATTTCCTTTTATGATCCTTTATTGTTGAAGAATAAAACCCCCTTAGTTCTAGACCTGGATCTAGATTCTGACATCTTACTTCTTTTTTATATCTTGGACAAGGCTCTCAATCTCTTTTGGCCAAGTGTAATTATTTAAAAAAAGATACTGACCCTGCTTGCCTCATGGAATTCCTGTGAGGGTCTCATGGGTACATTTGTGATGTCCTTGGTGAACATCAATTAGTGTGTTAACATAAAAGAGAAACCATGGTCATGAGCTTGGCAGGAGATCCCGGGAACCTCCAGCTAGTGGTAGTGTCCCAAGCCTCCAGCTCCTGGGGATTGCTCTTTTCTTGTCATTTACATTATTTGTCCTCTTTTGCTTGCACAAGGAAAATAATAATAAAGGCAGTAAAAATGATAATTTTTTTTGTTTTTGGGACTATGAGCTCTGAACACAATACATGTTGATCATGAAAACCTGACTGTCCATTTCCATCACATTTCCCTGCACTGTCTTCTCTTTCTTATCCCAAAATCTTTGCTGTGCTCCAGGGACAAGGACATGGGGTGCCGCAACATCTCTGCTGTGCCCCTCCCTGCCCTCCTCCCCTGAGCATCTGTAACTTCACAGGTACAGCTTCCATGGTATGTGATGAATCTCTTTTCCCTTGCTGCTTTCAGTATTCTCTCATTGTCCTGAGCATTTGACAATTTGAAAAGTATACGGCTTGTGGTAGGCCTGTTAGGATTTATATTCTTTGGGGGTGTGCTGTGCTTCCTGGACAAGTACAAACATGCCCCTCAATTGTGTTGGGAAATTTTCAGCCATTATTTGCTCCATCACTCCTTCTGTCTACTTTTCCCTTCTATTCTCCTTCAATGATTCCTTTAATGAATATGTTTTTGTGTTTCATGTAATATTCAAGTCCCTAAGTCCCTGCTGAAATTTTTCTATCTTTGAATCTATCTGTTCTACTATATGTTTGATTTCTGATGTACTGTCTTCCACATCACTTATTCTTTCCCCTGCCCATTCAAATCTGCTGTTTTGTGCTTCCAGTGTATTTTTGATTTCTTGTGTTGTGCCATTCATCACCATCATATCGTGTATCTTTCTGGGCACATTTCCAATTTCTTCACTATGTTCTCCAAGTGTCTTCTTAATATCCTTAATCTCTTCCTTCACTTCATTTAGTTCATTCATGATATTTGTTTGGGCATTTCTGATTCATTGCTTCATGTTCTGCATTTCCTCATGTTTTTGTTTGTTCATTAGACTGGGCCATGTGTACCTGTTTCTTAGTATGGCCTGTAATTTTTTGTTGTTGTCTAATCATCTGTTTATCTTGATGGGTTTATTTGGTTGGTTACCTTCTTTTTCCACTCTGGGGTTTTATTTTGTTGTTTTTGTGTGTGTGGTAAAGATTCACTTTGACAGGTCATTCCTCTTATTCAATTTCCATGTTGTTGTCTATGTTCCCTGGGGAAAAAAAAAGAAATATAAGCAGAGAAAAGAATAGAGATAAAAAGAGAAAAAGAATAATAGTTTTAATATTAAAAAAGTTAGAAGAGGATCCATAGAATACGTAGGAAAATAAATGATTAACCCATGTGAAAAATCAGAAGAAATACAGTGGAATAAGAATAAAAAAGTGTAATATAAAAAGTAAAATGAGAAACAAAATAGAGAAAAATATACACATTGAATTAAAAGGCCGAATGATGAGAAGAGAGGAAAAGAAAACAGAAAAAAAGAAAAGAAAAACAACACAAAAGAAAAAGTAAAAAAAGATAGAAAAAAGAAAAACAAGTGAGAGAAATAAAAATATAAAAAAATTGAAGACCCAAGAAAAAGAGATGGAATGAAAGAAAAATAACAGAAAAGAGAAGAAAGAAAATTGAAGGAGAGAAAAGAATTAATGTAGGTAGAAAAAGTAGGTAAAAGAAAAAAAGAAGACGAAATAGAGACAGGGGAAACAAGAAACAAAATGAGCACCTTAAAGAAAAAAAAAAGAAAAAAAAAAGGCAAAACACCCCTCCTTCTTTAAAAAAAATAGCAGATTCAAGGAAACCAAAATAAAAAGAATATCTATATGTTCCCTGTCTTACAGTATCTGGTGAATGCCTGGTAACCCAGACTAGGGTATCGAACCAGGGACCTTTTATGTGCAAGGCTGGAATTCCTCTACTGAGCCGAATTGTCTCTTCAAGTTGATTGGGCTTTAAAAATCAATCTGGAAGGATGTTGGTGTGGGACGTTGTGGGAGGTGTGGGAGGTGGGGAACATGGGAATCCTTGTAATTTCTGAGTAATAATTAGGTAATCTAAACACCTTTAAAATATATATATATATAATAACATTTATGTAAGGAAATACACATATATGCATATATATTTATATATCATTTTACAAATATTGGTATGTACTGTGAAAAATCTTGATTTTTATGAATAATAAAAAAAAATTGAAAAAAAAATCAATCTGCCCTCTTTCTCCCAGGTGTTTTAGACTTTGCTAGAGTCCTGCTGATTAGATGCCTGTCCCTCCCCTCTCTCATCGAGTTCTTTTCTCTCCCTTGGCAGCTGGGCATGACAGCCTGTCTGAGTTGATATCCCTATCTTCCCTCTATTGGGTTGGGGTCTCTTCTTATATTCAAAGGGGGTTCAGTTGGCCAAACTCACCACAAAAAAAAAAACATTTTTCACCCTCTTTAAGAACCCTCTTCCTCCCAGAGAATGACCCCGCCAAGTCTCTTGCCCTGAGGGTGGGGTATATGTGCCATTTCCAGCCACAGGTTTGAGCAACTCACACTTTTCCTTTGGCTTCTTTATCTTTCTGGCATCCTCCTAGAGGACTCAGAGCACTTTCCCATTCTATATATATCCAAATCAGCTCCTTTTAGATAGGTCCTTCCTTCTCTCCATTTTTTTTGTGAGGGGGTCAGACTCTGCCTACTTACTTCAGCACCATTTTACTGGCAGTCCCGTCTAGTAGCATTTAGGTTAATTTTTCTACCCAAATTTCACATCCCTTCATCTCTATGTCTTCTTCTAATTTTCAAACAAGCAGAGGGCTACCTTAAGCAAATAATTCAATTAATGTTCTTTTAAAGACACTTTTATAAAAGGTGGTGGACCAGATTGGACCCATGGGCTCCAGCTTGTGAATAGTGCTTCTCTGAACATTCATGTGAACTTTAGTGTTTGAACACCCATTTTCAATTATTTGATATTTATACCTAGAAGCAGAAATGATGAGTCATAAGGTAATTCTATGTTTAACTTTTTGAGGAAGTGCCAAACTTTTTTCTATGGCATCTGCACCATTTCACCTTCGTACCTGCAATGCACGAGGGCCCTATATTTATTAAAGCATAAAATGATGCAAACAAATAAACAAGTACAATTCAGAAATTAAAAGAAGCACAAGATGGAAAACATTTACAGGATTGGGACTTTAAGGCAAACTGATACCAAGCTCTGGACCTGGCTTCACCCACATGCTTCTTAGGCCACAGGTTTGCCAGATAGGTGTGCCTTACATTGATGTTACTTCACTATGGGATCAAAATGAATTCTGGATTTCAACTGTAAAGATTCCCAAAAACTCTCTGGAACCAGAACACAGTCAAGGCAAACCTTTACCAATGTGATACCCTTTCCCCATAAATTATCTGTCCTCTCCAACAAAGGACACCTACATCTTGGTCTGTGTTCCATATAAAATTGAATTCCTAAGGAATTGAGCAACAATTAGATGCTTCATCTACTAGATCATTTAACAATCAATATTACACACCTGAAATATGCCAGACACTCTGCTGGGTACAGAGTAATCAACATTCTCTTGTCATTTGTTCATGGCCATGGTTATTTAGAGGTTATGGAAAGTGTAATATGAATATTAAACTCACCATGCATTGATTTTCCCATTTATGTCTGTGACAATTTTCACTCTATTAAAAGTTCTCAGGGGAATGGATGTAATTCAGGTTGTTGGGTGCCTGCTGCCCACATATGAGGTCCTGGGTTCAGTCCCTGGCCTTGGTACCTTAAAAAAAAAGTGTCTTAATATTTCTTTTATTATTCTTACTATTGTAGAAAATCAAACAAAAGGAATGAATGAATGATTTTGAATTTTGGGAGCAAATCACCCCCAGTTCTCTCTGTCCAAAAAATTTGTTTCTTCCTATTAGTTGTAAGGGAAATTTGAAATACAACATCTTATTTTGGAAAGTTTCAATGTTGCCGGTATTGGTGAAGGAACAAGAAATGAATCCAGGAATCAGGACTCTGTCCAGTTTGCGCAACTTTCCATAGAACGTTCATTTGGCTATCATCTATCCATCCTTTGAATCATGTCTTAGATGCGCTTTTCTCAAAAAGGTTTAATCTCTCTTTCCCCCATATAGCCAACCATATTGGTTGTCTCTGTAATATGCAAACACAAGTTACTGTACTACTCATTCATAATGCAGAACTCAACAAATGGGCATATATCCTCTGTTGTAAATACTTTATTAGTCACCTCAATCATGAGTTTGGATTATCAAGTCACTTTTATAACTATTAATATAATATTTTGAATATATCAATATTAT
>JAQZBX010061443.1:0-17106 GCA_029593785.1 Cabassous unicinctus
TATATAGTCAGAAATGAGGGGAATATGTGTGTGAATGTATATTAAGGGTGTAAGATAATGGTGGAAGTTGGATTAGGCTGAATTTTTTTATATGGACCACTAAACAGAGATTCTAGATTCAGTGTTGTAACTTGAGGGATTAGAAAGGGCTTTAGCAATTAGTTTGGTTGGCTGCCTGAAACATATGCCAAAATATGGCTGACATTGCCTGAGTCTGAGATGCCAGAATTACCTTTTTACCAGGGTAACTGTGCATTGGGGAAAATGAAATGATCAGTCAGGGACTATTATTAGAAATTGACTCAGAATTGACATGAATTCCAGGAGACCCAAAACATTACCAGGCAAACTAGGGGCATATGGAAGTCAGATGATTCATGGGGTCTTAGCTCAGTTCCATCTCATAGTGGGTCCAGTGGGTCTTTCAATCCATTCTGTAGTTACTTCTCCAGTTCCAGAATGAATAATTGGAATAAACATACTCAGCTATTGACAGAATCCCCACATTGGTTTCATACCTTATGGATGAGGGCTATTATGGTAGGAAAGGACAAGTGAAAGCCACTAGAACTATTCCTTCTTAGCAAAATAGTAAATCAAAAGCAATACTGGATTCTTGGAGGGATTGCAAAGATTAGTACCACCATCATGGACTTGAAGTATGCAGATGTGTTGTGTCTCACCACATCCCCATTCAACTCTCCTCTTTGGCTTGTGAAGAAAACAGATGGATCTTGGAGGATGATAGTGGATTATTGTAAACTTAACCAGGTGGTGACTCCAATTGCAGCTGCTATCCCAAATGTGGTATCATTGCTTAAGAAAATCAACACTTTCCTTGGTAAAAGGTATATAGCTATTGATCTGGAAAATACTTTTTATTAATTGCCATTAGTTATGACCACCAGAAATAGTGGATAAGTTGATCTGTTTTGTGGATAACAGTCAGCTTATTTCCTCAGCCACTCCTGTCATTGCCTAATGGGCTCATGAACAAAGTGGACAAGGTATTTTGGATGGAGGTTATGCATGGGCTCAGCAATACCCGCTTTTCCTCTCCAAGGTCAGCCTGGCTACAGCCACTCCTGAATGCTCAATCTGCCAAAAGCAGAGATATAACTCAGCCCTTAATATGACCCCATTCCCCGAGGTGACAGCCTGCTGCCTGGTGACAGGGTGATTAAATTAGACCACTTCCATCATGGAAGAGACAGTGACTTTTTCTAACTGGAATAGATACATACTCCAGCTGTGTGGTTACTTTCCTTGTATACAATGCTTCTTTCAAGGTACAATCTGTGGACTTACGAAATGTCTTATCCACTGCCAAGATATTCCACACAGCATTGCATCTGAGCAAGGAACCCACCGCACAGCAAATGATGGTCTACAGGAATTAGTTCCAAAAGGAGGAGTGCTTTCACCAGGAAACAAAACAGTGTTTCTACTGAACTGAAAGTTAAAACTGCCACCTGGCTACTTTGGGCTCCTCATGCCTCTGAATCAATGAACAAATGAGTGAATTACTGTATGGGTGGGGTGATTTATCCTGACTATCAAGGGGAAATGGGGCTGCATCTACACAATGGAGGTAAAGAAAATTTTGCCTGGAATACAGAAGATTCCCTAGGGCAGGGACTCTTAACAAGTGGTATGTGTGCTTGAATTGAAATTAACAACAACAACAACAACAACATTATTCTTATGAAGATGTGCTAGTGCAGTTGTGATTTATTTATTAAATAATACACAGTATAGTTTGGACTTAGTAAAGGGTCCATGGTTTTCACCAGACTGGCAAAGAATCCATGGAACAAAAAAGATTAAGAACTCTTGCCCTAGGGTATCTCTTAGTAAAATCATGCCTTTGATTAAGGTCAGTGGGAAATTGCAACAACCCAATCCTGGGAGGAATAACAATGGCCCAGAATCTTCAGGAATGACGGTTTGGTTATCCCACCAGGCAAGGAACCATGGCCAACTTAGGTGCTTTCTGAGGGTAAAGGGAACATGGAATGAGTAGTGGAAGAAGGTAGTGTTAAATATGAATTTCGACCACATGACTAGTTAAAGAAATGAGGACTGTAGTGGTCATGAATATTTCTTCCTTGTTTTGTTATCGGTGTGTTTGTATATGTACTTAAAATGAATATCTTTGTTTTCTTCCCTTTACTTTCCTGTTATCATATGATAAAAGTTATATTAGTTTCATTTAGTGGTATTTAAGGACATTAAATTTAAATATGAATATTGCCTAAGGACTTGCACTCTATTCTGGAGGGATTTCTAGGGTTTCCAATTGTACACAGGACCGTTGAGTATTGTTAGGCAAATATATGTATATATTTATTTATATATTTTATATATCTGTATAAAACATATATTTTTATTATTGTTTTTATATATTCATTAAGTATGGCTTAAGGTGATGTGTATGGCTGCCAATTTGACAGGGAGTAGTCTGTGATGTTTAAGCTAATGTGTCAACTTGGCCAGGTAATGGTGCCCAGTTGTTTGGTCAAGAAAGCACTGGACTAATTGTAATATAAGGACATTTCATGGACATTAATAATCAGTGAGTTGGTTGCATTTATGGCTGATTACATGTACAATCAACTGAGGAAATTGTCATCAATGTGTGATGTCTCATCCAATCAGTTGAAGACCTTAAAATGCGAAGTTATTTCATCATTCAAAGAGATCTCCTTCTCTACCTCAAACAGCCAGTGTCTTCTGGGAACCTTCATTGGAGGCCCTGGCTTGTAGCTTGCACAATGGATTTTGAATGTGTGCATTCCCATGGTTCTGTGAGACATTTTGATAAAATCTCATGCTATTTAAAGTATCTTCTGTTGGTTCTGTTTCACTAGAGAACCCTGATTAATACAATAATATTTGGGCTGGAGACCAGCAACAGGATCCTAAACCAGTACAAGACAAATTACTTTCTCTAAAGTCACCCAACTCCAAAAGGGAGGCCCAGTGGTTGACTGGGCTATATGCATATTAGACTCATCTTAGTATTCTCCTGGCATTCCTATATCAGGTGACATAAAAAATAGGTAATTTCGACTGTGCTGTTGAAGAAGGGAAGGCCCTGCAAAAGGAAAAAGTGGCTGTTT
This sequence comes from Cabassous unicinctus, assembly GCA_029593785.1. Lineage (NCBI taxonomy): Eukaryota > Metazoa > Chordata > Mammalia > Cingulata > Chlamyphoridae > Cabassous > Cabassous unicinctus. The sequence goes on from JAQZBX010061443.1 coordinate 3,123, forward strand.
TACATTTACAGACTGGATAGATGTTTGAGCTGTAGGTTTCTCCCATCCAGTCCCCTACCAACAGGTCCCTCTGGCAGGAGGGAGCAAGAGAGATGCACAGATTCCTGGGGATTTGGAACTAGATTTTCCCAGACACAGCCCAGCATTCCTCCACTTTCCAGGGGACATCTGCATGCTATTGGGCCTTGGTATGAATGAAAAGAATCATCAAGAGCTCTTAGGTCCTCCTAAGGCCAGAAATCCCCATCATGTCTTGAGTTCTGGTTAATCCAACAGTAACCTTAACCTGTTAACCAGACAGTGCCCAACAACACAGTATCACCAAATGGATGTGGTGCATTCAGTATGACCTTCTTCCAGATTTCCATGGTTTGACACATTTGAATGAGTGGATGGTGAAAGTCTCCCAATTATGATCCTGTTACAACACCAAATGATGGCCCTTCCTTCCCTTGAATGGCATCCTAGGGAACTTGACTTAAAAATGCCCAACCAGATGCACAGGGCTGGATCACTGATCGTTAAGTCAATCTGAAGTCTTCTGTTCCCTTGCCTTTGGAGCAGTCTTTTTAGTCCTGAAACACTCAGACCCAAGCACCCTCTTGTACCTGTTTACTGAATCAGGGGCCATGACTCATGGCTTAGCAGTCTGATCGGTTTCATGGAAGGAATGCAATTGGAGAATAAAAAAAATCTCTGTTTTGAGGTTCTGAGGGGAAGGAGAGGGAAAAATAGGTGTTAAATGGGGGCATTTTCCAAACATTGGAATTGTCTTGCATGACATTACAATGATGGATACAAGCCATTATATATTTTGTCATAACCTACAAAACTGTGTGAGACAGAGTGTAAAATATAGTCCACAGTTAGCAGCAATGCTTCAATATGTGCTTATCAATTATAACAAATGTACCACACTAATGAAAGATATTAATTGGTGAGAGTGTGAAAAGGGGAGGGGTGGAGCATATTGGAAAGCTCTATATTTTTATGTAATTTTTTTGTAATCTAAAGCTTCATTGAAAATAAAAATATAATAAAAAAGTAAATAACTTATAAATTATTTTTTTAAATCCCTGAGGCTAGGAAAAATCAAGGTGTCATCAAGGTAACGTTTTCTTTTTTAAGACTGGCTTTCTGGGGCTGGCTGACTGTGATATTTGGTCTTGGACTATTCTCTCATATGGAAATGCACATGATGGCCTCTCTTGGTCTCTTCCTTCTCTTCAAGATTCTGTTTACCTTCAGCTTTTGCTTCCAATAGCTTTCTCTCTATTTTAATTTCATTCCTCTTTTAAATGACTCCAGTAATAGGATTAAGGCCATCCTGATTGAGGTGGGTCACTACTTCATAACTGAAGTAACCTCATCATTATGTCCGTTTTAACAATAGGTTCACACACACAGGAAAGGATTAAGTTTATGAATATGTTTTTTTCGGGGGTACATATTTCCAAACCACCACAAGAGGCAATTCTTTTATTTTAGCACTTTATACATTTTTTCCACTGTCTTCTTGCCTCCATGGTTTTTGATGAGAAATCAGTACTTAATTTTCTTGGAACTCCTTTGTACATATGGTGAGGTTTTTCTCTTGGCATTCTTAATTTGTCTACTAGATATCTGGGTGTGCTTCCTTTCAATTTTATCCTATTTGAGGTTCATTGGTCTTTCTTTTAGCTTCCTAGCTGCTAAAATATTCAACATACAATGTTTTGGCTTTTTAAAATGGGAATTTATTGGATGATGATTCTGAGGCTAGGAAAAGTTCATAATTGAGCTATCAGCAAGATGATAATTTCCTCTAGGATACTGTGGCATGCTGATGCTGCCTTATAGTCATCTTTGGTCCTTGTCTTTTTCTGTCCCATAGATTGAACATAGTGGCATCTTCTTTCTTTTCTGTGTTCCATTGACTTCCAGCTTCTGGCTGCTTTTATGGCTTCTCTATGCCTGACTTTCACACTTCTTATTAAAGACCCCAGGAATCTTGATTAAAAAAAAACACACAAACTCTGTGATTGTACTAAGAGCCATTGATTGTTTATTTTGGATGGATTTTATGGTGTGTGAATATAACTTAATAGAACTGCTTTTCTAAAAAACTGCTTCATTTGGGGTACACTTTTTCTGAAGTAGCCATCAAAAGATGCTATTTGCAATGGTTTCATTTCCATGGGAATTCATTAAGTTTAAGAACATGTTTATTCTGAGGTACATAGTTTCAAGACACTACAGCTTTCTTGAATGTACATATTCACGACTTTCATTCCATTTGGGAAGATTTCTGCCATTATTTCTGTGACTATTCCTTTCTCTCTTCTCTCTTTATTCTTTTCTGGGAATCCCATAATGTATATATTGGAATGTTTAATTGTGTTCCATACATCTATTAGATTTTTTTCATGCCTTTTTATGTTTTTTCCTTTTTCTCCTCATCCTGAATCATGTCAATTCTCTTGTCTTTGAGATCATTGATTCTTCATTCTGCCCACTTTTATCTGCTATTTCTATAATCTAAGGAATTTTTAATTTTAATTATTGTTGTCTTCAACTTAAGTGTTCTGTTTGGTTCCTATTTAAAGTTTATCTTTTCTAAAAATCTCATATTGTTCATCCACTTGTTTCTGAATATACTTTATTTCATTCTCTGTTTTTTCCTTTATCTCCTTGAGCATGCAAAGGACCACTATTCAAGGTCTTTTTCTAGTATATCTAAAATTTATCTTCTGCATTGATGATTTCTGAATTTTTGTCTTAGGTTTTCTTTGAATCTACCATCATTTTCTATTTCTTTGTTTTCTTGTAATTTTTTGTTGCATTCTGCATATTTTAATAATTTAAAATATTAACTCTGTGAATTAGCCCATAAGCTGTCTCTTCCTTAAGTTTGTATTTGATTATTGATATGACAGAGATTTCCTTGAATGCAAGGATCCAAAAAATCAAGCCAATGCAACAAATACCATTCATAGTCTTTGCAAAATGAGTCCTCATTGTCTGGTGAATGTCCTTCAGTGTTTTGAAAACTTTGAAAACCACAATAGGCTTGCCCATACAGGGAATGAACCATTCATCATTCAATCATTACAAAATTAATTGGATTTATGTTTGGAATTTTTGATGTTTGCCACTTAAAAATTGGCACTTTTTAAATTATAAAAGATCAAGAAGACTAATCTGAGACAAATATGAAATGTAGGGTCATCTCTGTCTTTACTGAGACTACACCTTGTCCTGGACTTGTGCTTGTGCATAACCCTAGGTATTCCTCCATTTACAGGAATTAATTAAATGTCTCCTCCTGGGTATGCTATTGTTTGAATGAAAAGCAGATGTTACTTTGCCCAAGGTCATTTTGACCTATTGATTCTTACATTGCTTTAGCTGCCAGCAAGCTGCTTCTGCCTGCATGGTAAGTTCTGGGAGGGTAAACCAAGAGGAGTTGGACATTCAGGATGCTACTCAAAATGTTGGCAGAGACACACAGGCATCCCAGTATGCACATAGGGGTATAGGATTTGCTATCTTCTCTCTGGAATAGGACCAGGGACCCACACTGGGAGTGTGGGCTGGCTTCCCATTATGCCAAGGAGCGGGAGAGGGTCAGGAGCAAGGACTAAAAAGATTTCCCTGTCATATTTAAAAATGATTTTTCTTTATCCAACCTTCTCCCAATTACTGCAAATCTTTAACTGTTTTCTGGAGTTTTGAGGTTGATGGCTCTTCTAATTTTTACTAGTAGTTCAAAGATTGTGGAGGAATAACATGCTCAAATGTTTTACCTTGCCATCTTGGTTGATACCACCTAATGGATAAATGTGTTTCAACCTATTCCATGAAAACAAACCAATAAAGTTTATAATCTAGAGGAATTTAGAATCTGGTTCTCAGAATTGGTTACACAGAGGTCATGTGTGAGTTGGTAAAACCAGAATTTAGCTAAGTGCATTGAGCAAAGTGTTCTCAGAAACAACATGCCTAAGGTGGCACTGGAAAGCTAGAAACAGCTCTCTTTTTAGCATTATTCAGAAAAGCCATGAAATGTTCCATAAATTTAATGACTACTTTTAATGCAAAGATCTTGGGACTCTGGGTCTGATTTCTGTTATACTCAGTGTCTAGGTACAAAGAAACAAGAAATGGCCAACATTAAATAAAGAGGTCCTGTTTGATGGTTAATTGCAATAGGCAATCAAATAAAGATAGATTTCCACTTTCCCACTCTACAGTGGCTGTAAATGCAGCTCTATACTTCCAATCTCTGGTTACTGAATATATCTTTCATCAGTTTTTGTTATGATGCAGGAGTTTTTAAAAACCTTTTATTCTTTCCTTTGCCACAGGCTTAGAATCTACCCCTTCATGTTTTGGGCCAGTGTTGTCACAACTAACACCTGGGAGAATGCAACAGCACTGTTGCTGCTCAACAGTTCTGCCACCTTGTTTCAAAGTCTTCCTGCAGCTGCTACTCCTGCCACCCCAATTCAGACTTCCTCACCTATGCTGCAACTTTTCTTTCTTGTTTACTCTGTGGTCAGCTGTCTCATTTGATGCTGTGGCCACAGCTTTTCCCACTGCTTTTGCACTGGCTACATGCATACATCTTGTTAAATTGGTATTAGAGATGTTTCTTGGTCTGCAAAACAGCGCCTTTCTTTCAAATGAAAATGCACTCATCCATTCATTTATTAAGTCAACATTGATTTACTGAGAGCTGAATATGTGTGAGGAGATGTGTTTATTAGTTGCGGGTATGATTGTAAAGAAAGACAAAATCTCTATTGTAGAAATTTACATTCTACTTGGGAACATAGAAAAAAATAAATATATAAAAGAGTTTTAAAATATTTTAGATTGTGGTAAGCACTAAGGAGAAAAAATAAACAAAACAGGGAGAAGGGATGGAAAATGTGTGATTAAATGTCAACTAAGAGAGGAGCTCCAAGATGGTGGAGTAGGGAACGACAGGCTGCAGTCCTCCAGAAACTGCAGGAAGGTAGGCAGATTTAGAAAGGAAGCTGTGGGACCACAGGGGCAAGTAGAGAAGGCAGCTATAGAGGGGGACCCAGGTGGTCACAGGGGAAAAGGAGCCCGTAGGAGATGGAACACTCAAGTCAGCTCAGAGGGAAAGGGATACCAGGGAAGACCAGCATTCAGCCAGCTTCTAGGGTGACTTAAGTCCCCTGGACCTTGGGTGACCAGAGAAGCATTCTGTTATCAAATAGTTTCTTGACATGGAGGCACTGTGGAGCAAACAGATGTGGACTGGCACCCAGTCAACTCAGGGGGAGAGAGGTGAAAAGGGGAGGGGATATAGGGTGGGCAGACCAGAAAAAATAAAAACATTGAAAAAAAAACCAATGACAGCCAGCACTGAAGCAGCTCCAAGGAGAGGGGAAGGGGAAACTTGTCAGGCAGGCTACCACACCCAGCCACCCTGGGAGAGAGAGGAACTGGGACAGTGAGAGGGTGGGCTGACAGGCACCTAAGATCCTGAAAGAGTGTAAAGCCTGGAGACACAAACACCAAAACATCAAACGCCTAAATTGTTTGAACGAAGATAAGGCAGACAGGCAAATGAAAAGCCTGAAGAAGACTTCAGAATCCTAATTTGTTAGAGTGGGTGTAGCTCAATGGTTAAACTTCTGTTTTACATATACAAAGTCCCAGAAGGTTTAAATCCAGTACCTTCTAAAAAGAGAAAGGAAAAAAAAAAAAAAAAAAAAAAAAAAAAAAAAAGCAACTAACTTGCTTGAGTGATAAGTGGGTGAGGAGGGATACCCAAGGAGCTGCAGGGAGCAGGAGTTGAAGAATAAGCATCCCGGGGAAAGGGAAAATAGACTTTTTTAAAAAAAGGTATTTGATTTGTTATGTTTCTTTTTTTATTCCTCATTCTTTTCTGTATACCCTAGTACTTTGCCTGGGGAGAGCAGGCTGCAAGGAGCTTCAGTGGCAATCAACAACAACCTGATATGGTTGTTAGTGGCCTGAGAGGGAAAGCCTATTTTTCTGGGGAGAGTTGTTGTTCCCTTCTTTTCCTTCTTTTGTCTCAATTTTCCTTTTAGTTTATTTCTTTTCTTTTTTTCATTTTTCTCTCTTCCATTGCTTTTCTTTCCACCTTCTCTGGTTTGATTCTGATTTCCTTTCTACTCTTCTCATCTTTCTGGTATTTTATTTTATTCTTTTTTCCCACTTTCTTTCTATTTATTTATTCCACATTTTTTATTCTTAATCCATTTTATTTTTTAATGATTTTTCATTCTTATTACTTATTTATTTTTCATTTATTACTGATTCTTTTAAAGTTCCTTTTCAATCTTTGTCTCTTTTTATTATTTTTCTCTTTTCTTTTCTTTACTTTCCTATGGACTTATTAAATTTTTACTGGAACATGGGCAACTACAAGAATTTAGAATAAATGGGATCAAGTGTCAAAGAAGACCCAAATCACAAAACAAAACAAAATAAAACTCTAGATAAGAAAGAGAAGCTAACCATCAGTTTTTATCACATCAAGATAAACAGATGCCTAAACACTAGCAAAAAATTACTAAGAAACAGGAAGACATGGCCCAGTACAATGAACAAACTAAAATACAGAAGGAGAAGCAGAATGTGGAACAACTAAGCAAGGATGTCCAAATAAATATCATGAATCAACTTAATGAATTGAGGGAAGAGATAAAGGATATTAAGGTGAAACTGGGGGGATATATAGAAGAAGTTAAAAACATAAATAAAAAGATAACAGATCTGATGGTGATGAATGGCAAAATGCAAGAAATCAAAATTATGCCAGAAGCACATAACAGCAGATTTGAACAGGCAGAGGAAAGAATTAGTGACATGAAAAATAGTATATCTGAAATATCACAAGAAGAATAGATAAAAAGATTTTAAAAATTTAGCAAAGTCTTAGGGAATTGAATGACAACATGAAATGCACAGACATACGCATTACAAGCATCCCAGAGAGAGAACAGAAGGGAAAGGTTGCAAAAGAAGTGCTGAAGGAAATAATGACTGAAAATTCCCCATCTCTTTTGAGGCACATGGGTATATGTATACAGGAAGTGCAGTGCACTCCAAGAAGTATACAACATAACAGGCATACGCTGAGATGTATATTTATCAAACTGTCAAATGCAAAGACAAACAGAAAATGTTGAAGGCAGCAAGAGAAAAGAGATCCATCACATACAAGTGAAGCTAGAAAAGATTAAGTGCTGAGTTCTCTTCTGAAACCAAAGAGGTGAGAGTGGTATAACAGAGTTAAGATGCTAAAGAGAAGTAAAAGAACTGCTAGCCATGAATTCTGTATCCAGCAAAGGTGGCACTCAAAAATGAGGGATAGTCAAAATATTCACAGATAAACAGAAATTAACAGAGTTTGTCAACAAGAAATCTTCTCTTCAAGATATAATAAGGGAATTGTGCAGGTTAAAAGGAAAAACAGGAGAGAGATGGTTGGATGAGAGTGTAGAAAAGAAGATTATTAGTGTGAATAACTAAAAAGTTAAAAAATAAATAAAAACAAAATATGACATATATAAACTTAAAGAAAAAATGTTTACTGTAAAAATTGCCTTAAAAGTAATAACATTGAATGTTAATGGATTAAACTTTCCAATCAAAAGACAAAGATTGGCAGAATTGATAAGAAAATATGACCCATCTATATGTTATCTACAAGATACTCACCTTAGGCCCAGGGACACAAGGAAGTTGGAAGTGAATGCTTGGAAAACAATTTACCATGCAAACAATAATGAAAAAGTTATGGGAGTAGCTATACTAATGGTCAAAATAGACTTTAAATGCAAAATGATTGCAAGAGACAAAGAAGGACACTATACATTAATAAAAGGGATAATCAACAAAAAGAAAGAACAATTGTAAACATTTTTCAACATAACCAGGATGCCCCAAAGCACATGAGGCAAACAATGGAAAATCTGAAAAGAGAAATAGATACTTCTATAATTTTAGTAGGGGACTTTATTACACCATTATCACCATTAGACCATCTCAACCGAGGGTTAATAAAGAAACTGAGACCTTGTAAAACACATTGGAAAATCTAGACAAAATAGGTATATACAGAACCTTACAACCCAAAACAGGAGGATATACATTCTTCCTGAGCTCACAATGATCATTCTCTAACATAGAACAAATGCTAAATCACAGAACAAATTTCAGCTAATTTAGAAAGATTGAAATTATACAATGTATTTTCTCTGACCACAAAAGAATATAGATGGAAATTAATAAGGGCAGACAGCCAATATATACACAAGGATATGGAAGTGAAAAAACACAGTCTTAGACAATGAGTAGGTCAAGGAGGAAATTGCAAAAGTAATCAAAATCTACCTTGAAATGAATGAAATTGAGAACACAACATATCAAAACCTATGTGATGCAGTAAAAGCAGTGCTGAGAGTAAACTGTATAGCTATAAATTCTTACATTATAAAAGAAGAAAGAGCAAAAATTAAAGACCTCACTGTACATCTGGAGGAACTAGAAGAAGAACAGCAAACTCATCACAAAGCAAACAGAAAAAAATATATAACAAATATTAGAGCAGAACTAAATGAAAGTGAGAATAAACAAAACACTAGAAAAATTAACAAAACCAAAACCTGGTTCTTTGAGATTAATAAAAATTACAAACCCTTAGCCAAACAACAAAAACAAAAAAGAAGATAGGAGAAGCAAATACATTAAAAAATGAGAAAGGGATATCACCACTGATGCCACAGAAATAAAGAGGATCATAAGATGATACTTTGAAAAATTGTATGCCAACAAAATGGATCACTTAGATGAAATAGGCAAACTTCTAGAAACACACAAGCAAACTACATTGATGAAAGAAGAAATTGATAAACTCAACAGAATGATCACAAATAATGAGATTTAAATACTCCTCAAAAACCTCCCAATTAAGAAAATCCCAAGACCGGATGGCTTCACAGGTGAATGTTTCCAATCACTCTGGAAACAACTAACAGCAACCCTCCTTAAACTCTTGCAAAAAATAGAAATGGAGGTAACATTGCTAACTCATTCTATGATGCCAAGATCACTCTAGGATCAAAGCCACATAAAGATGCCACAAGAAATGAAAATGACAGAACAATCTCTCTAATGAATCTGGATGCTAAAATCCTCAACAAAATGTGAGCTAAACAACACATCAAACAAATTATACACCATGATCAAGTAGGTTTCATCACTGGTATGCAAAGATGGTTAAATGCGAGAAAATCAGTCAATTTAATACACCAAACTAGCAGACCTAAAGAAAAAAAAATCAAATAAACTTATTGATGCAAAAAAGCATTTGGCAAAATACTTCATCATTCTTGATTAAAACACTTCAAAATATAGTGATAGAAGGAAAATTCCTCAAAAAGATGAAGGGTATGTATAAAAAATCTACAGCTAACATCCTACTCAATGGTGAAATACTAAAGGCTTTCTTTCTAAGATCTAGAACAAAACAAGGATGACCACTGTCACTGCTCATATTTAACATTGTATTAGAAATACTTGTTCCATCACTTAGGAAAATAAAGAAAGAAAGTAAAGTCATCCAGGTATGAAAATTAGAAGTAAAATTTCACTATTTGAAGATGGCATGATCTTATATATAGAAAGCCCTAAGAAATCTACAACAAAGCTTCTAGAGCTGATAAATGAGTTCAATAAAGTGGCAGGGTATAGGATTAATATGCAAAAATCAGAAACATTTCTGTACCCTAATAATGAGCAATCTGAGGAGGAAATCAAGAAAAAAATTCCATTTACAATAGAAATTAAAAGAATCAAATATCTAACAATAAACTTAATTAAAAATCTAAAGGACTTGTACACTGAAAACTTTGACAACATTGTTGAAGGAAATCAAAGAAGAACTAAATAAATGGAAGAATATTTCATATTCATTGATTGAGATACTAAGCATCATGAGGATACCCAAATGATTTACAGATTTAATGCAATCCCAATAAAAATTACAACAGCATGTTTTACTGAATAGGAAAAGTCAATGATGAAATTTATTTGAAAGGCCAAGTACCTCTAAACAGCCAAAAAACATATTGAAAAAGAAAAAGGAAATTGGAGGAATCATGCTTGCTGAATTTAAAGCATTCTGCAAAGCTATATTGGTTAAAACAGCATGGTATTAGCACAAGGATAGACATAATGACAAATGGAACCAAATTGAGAATTCTGATATCGAGCCACTCATTTACCATAAACTGATATTTATCAAGGCCACAAAAGCCACTCAAATGGGGAAGAATGGCCTCTTCAAGAAATAGTCCTGGGAGAACTGGATATCCATATCCAAAAGAAGGAGAGAGGATTTCCATCTCATGCCCTACACAAAAATTAACTCAAGATTGAACAAAGACCTAAATATAAGATGCACAACAATAAAATTCCTAGAATATAATGTAGGGAACCATCTAGGAGATCTTATAGTAGGAAATAATTTTATAAACTTTACCACCAAAGCATGAGCAGCAAAATAAAAAATAGATAAATTGGACATCCTCAAAATTAAAATCATTAGCACTTCAAAGGAGTTTGTCAGGAAAGTGAAAAGGCAGCTTACTCAATGGGAGTAATATTTGGGTACAACCTATCCAATAAGGTCCTCGTATCCAGCATATATAAGGAATTCTTACATCTCAAAAAGAAAAGAAATCCATTTAAAAACTGGGCAAGAGATTTGAATAGACACTTTTCCAAAGAAGAAATGCAAATGGATAAAAATCATATGAAAAGATGTTCAGTCTATGCCCTCCAGGCATATCCCTTCAATTTGCAAGTACACACTTTCACTTTAACATAGATTACATCCATATGGGTGTTGGCTCAAAACCTTCTTCTCCCTTTCTTTTTCCTGTAAACCTATCTTCCAGATAATAGCTCTTTGAGTCTGCTAAATTTGCTTAATTCATATTACTCCAAATAGGGCAGCTCCTGAGGGCTCTGGAGACACCCAGGTCCTATGGCCAGGGCAGATAGCTCTGGAGTTTGGTGCCTTGCTAGTCAGCCCAACTTTGGAGTTTGTGCTCCTGAGAATGACAGAGTTGGACTTAATTATGGCCTCCCTACACATGGCTCATCTTTCCCTTCTATTTAAACCTATATTTGTGCTGGTGTTTGTAGGTCTACATATAGCGGCTGGAGATTTTGTGTTGTCCATGTGCCAGCTGAGACCAGAACCTCAGCAGAGTTGCAACACCTACTCTCCAATTCATTGGACTGACCCAGGACAACTAACAAGGAGGTAAGGATTGACAACCACCATACTAAGGAAACAAGAGAGCTGACAACTGCAAGCAAGAGAGTCCCATTCATTGGCTGTGTGGGATCAAAGCCTCCTTTTATTTAGAGGTGGAGTGGACATCACCATCCCAGGATCCTCAGGATTGGGGAATGAACTATGGACTAGAGTGGACTTCCTGGTATTCTACAATAGACATATTGTAATTCTAGCATTAGAAGGAATTACAACATTGTTGCAGAGGCAGTGACTACTGGAGACTCTGGGAGCAGGGAAAGGGAAAAACAGTTGTAATACGGGGGCTTTTTCAGGACTTCGGAATCATCCTGAATGACATTGGAACGACAGACATAGGCTATTGTATATCGTCACATAACATGAAAACCTGTGTGAGAGAGAGTGTAGACTACAGTGTGAACTATGGTCCATGCTCAGTGGCAATGCTTCAGGATATTTTTATCAATTGCAATGAATGTGCCACACTAATAAAGGATGTTTATATGGGATGGTGTGAGAGGTGTGGGGAGTGGGACAATAGAAATCCCTATAATTTTTGGGTAAAATGTATGTAATCTTTTAAAAAATTAAAAATTTTAAAAAGGAAAAAAATGTTCAGCATCAGTAGCTAATAGGGAAATGCAAATCAAAACTACAATGAGGTATCAATTTCCACCTATTAGACTGGTGGTTATTAAAAAACACAGAGAAATACAAGTGTTAGAGAGGATGTGGAGGAATGGGAAACCTCACCCACTGCTTATTGTAATGTAGAATGGTGCAACCATTGTGGAGGTCAGATTGGAGTTTCCTCAGGATGATAACAATCGAATTGCTATATAATCCAGCAATCCCACTGTTGGGTTTATACGCAAAAGAAAGTACAGACATGAACAGATATATAAACACCAATATTCACAGTGGCATTGTTCACTATTGCCAAAAGTTAGAAGCAAAGCAAGTGTCCAATAACAGATGAATGCATAATCAAAATGTGGTACACAACATACAATGGAATATTACTCAGCTATAATAAGGAATGAGGTATTGACACACATGACAAAATGGATAAATCTTGAAGACCTTATGTTGAGTAAAGTAAGCCAATCACTAAAGGACAAATATTGCATGACCTCACTGATATGGTCTAAGCCTATTGAGCATACTCACAAAGATAGAGTCTGGAAGGTAGCTTATCAGGAGAGAGAAAAAGAGTAGAGTGTGCTGAGCTGATGCTCAATATGGGGGAAAAAAAATCATGATAATGTGGATGGGGTGGTTTGGTGGTTTATGTAGCTCATGGTGTACAGGGATGGGTGAGTAGAATGGGGTAGTTGTGTTGGATACACATGGAACTGGGCAGAAGGCAGAAGGAAGGAACAGATGAAGTATGGGTATTTTTAGGTCTGTGGCTGAAAGTATAATGGTGGGAATGTTTTTTGGCAAATATGGCAGGGGATGGTCACTGGTGCAGGCTTTGTTTGTGGAGGGATATGTAGGAAAGGTACACCTGGGGCATGGTTCAATAGAATATTATTGTGTTCATCTTGGCATAGATTGTTATCTTAGTGGGTGAAGACCCCCACAAAAATAAGGAAATATTATTAGTTTCTGGGGAGTCCTGCTATGTACTCAAATAGAGAAGCAAGAAAATCTCAAGTACATATATGGTACATACTAGAAACAGATGAGTATGTCAAGCCTTCAATAGTAATGCATGTAACTATGAAACTTATTCTTCAAAAATTGAAACTTACTGGCTGCCATAAGTTTCAAAGGAGGAGGCAGGAAGAATGGGTGGAATATATGTCATTTTTAGGCATTGGAATTGTTCTGTATGATCTTGCAATGATGGATACAGGCAATTATACATTTTGTCAGAACCTATGAAAGTATATGGGGAGAAAGGTAAACCATAATGTAAACTACTGACTATGGTTAGTAGTAATGCTTCAATATCTGTTCACCAATTCTAATAAATGTACCATATGCATATTAGATGTTATTGTCAGGGGAGAATGTGGGTGGGGAGGGTGTGGGGTATATGGAAATTCCTTATATTTTCTATATGCCTTTTCTGTAACCTAATACCCTTTGAAAAATAAAGTGAAAAAAATAAGATATTGGGGGAACATATAGAAGAAATTATTAATATACATAAAATAACAGATCTTGCAGTGATGAAAGGCACAATGCAAAAAAAGTTTTTAAAAATATTTTATTTTATTATTATTTTTTGTTGGCTTTGTTTGAAGTGAGGTTTTGGATTGCAGAAGGGTTTCAACAGTGGCAAGGAAGGATCATTGGTGCAGGGTATCAATGGTGGTGTGATGTGTGGAGAAGGGTACAACTGGGGCATGCCTCTAGGGAAATGCATGTGTTCATGTAGTCATGGGGTGTTATCTCAGTGGGTGGCTTACTACAGAATAACCATGGAATATTGAATTCTCATCCTGAAGGGTCCTGCTACATTCCCTCATACAGTGTCAAGATTCTCTAGAGTACATGGGCAATACCTAGTGAAGGAGGACAGACCAATATGCTAGGCCCTTGATATTGATGCTTGTACTTATGAACCTTGTTCTTGTGAAATTGAATATTGCCTAAAAGTTACCTCCTGAAAGCCTCCTTGTTGCTGAAATATGGCCTATCCCTAACTCAAACTGAACATGT
>JAQZBX010061444.1:0-17098 GCA_029593785.1 Cabassous unicinctus
TTTCACATTATCACCCCTTTGGCTAACCAATACAGAATTTGGTACCGAGGAGTGGGGAAGTGCTTTTGCATATACCAAAATGTTGGAAAGGTTTTATAAATGGGTAAGGGGTATTTTTTAGAGGAATTGTGAAATGCTTGATGCAAAAGGCCTAGATCACTTTAAAGAGACTGTTGATAGTAATATGGACGCTAAAGAGGCTTTCTATGATGCCTTAGAATTAAATCATGAAACTATTATTGGAAACTAGAGGAAAGGCAATCCATGTTTTAAAGTTGCAGAGAACTTAGCAATATTAAATCCTGGTGTTATATGGAAGACAGAATTTGAAAATGGTGAACCGGAGCATTTAGCTGAAGAACTTTCCAATGTAAACTCGGAGAATGTGGCTTGGTTTTTCCCTGCAGCTTATAGAAAAATACTAGATGAGTGAAATACACTAAGGACTGAACTTTTGGGCACAAAGAAAACAGAAACTGATTCTGGAACTTCCAAGTGTCTGGAAATCAAATTCCCAGGTGAAAATATCCTATTTGAAGACTTTATTGAACTTGGAACATGTAACTCAGAATTGAAGATGCCGCTATTTCAGAAAGACTTGTGGAAAGTCTTACTGTCTGATGGCTTGGACCCCTGCTTCCTTCATGCTAAACCAACCAAGTTTTTGAGAGAGCTGTATCAACAAAAGCATTGTCAGCTTGGACAAAAGAGGACATGGAAAGGAAAGATTGAAGGAGAAACAGCTTTAAGAAGAAAATCATGGAAGCTGAGATCTGGAATTAAGACATCACCTTGGGCCAAGAGAGGAGTCCCACTCATGTGTACAGAGAGGGTGAGTTTGCCCCAGGAGTTGAAGAGTGTGGATATCCCCACCCAATGTTCAGTGAGAGTTTTGCTGCCCCAGGGTGCAGGGAGGGTGGAGCACATTCCTCAAAGATTAGGGCAGTTAAGGTCAACACCCCATAGGTCTGAGAATGGTGTATCTGTCCCCCATGTATTAGAGAAGGCCAGGTGGTCAACCCATTGCTCTGAGAGGGTTGAACCTGCATGTCAAGTGTTTGGGAAAGCCAGGTTGTCAACTTGTTGCTCTGAGAGGGTTGAACCTGTATGCCAAAGGTTAGGGGGAATGTGGTATTCACCTCACTGTATTAGGGAGGCTAGGACCCTAACCCAAAGATTGGGCAAGGTGTGGAAATCACCTCAACACTCTTGGAGGCTGAGGTCTGGAGCTTGGTTGACACCCAGATGCTTGGTGTGGGTGTAACCAAGAAAATGGCCATTGGGAAAGCCTTTGGAAAGGGTGGGTTCCCATGTGGCCCCAAGGAGAAGAAACTATCATCTTAAGAATGACTCTCAGACTTTGAAATTGAATGAAGGATGCCCTGCAGTTTTACTGAACAATAAAGGATCCATGACTCATGTTTAACATACCAATTTCTCCTTATGATAATGAAAATGTTTATCCTTTTCTTTCCATTTGTGTATTGGAAACAGTTAAATGGTTTTGTAAGTTTCAGAGGTCTATAGCAGACGGGACTTTCCTCAAGATGAACTGTATTTCTTTAAAAGGATTATGATATGATTTTGTTGTTGAATTGTTACTGATTTAAGGTTTTTTGAATATTGTAATGTATTTTTGGAATTCAGAAGGTGGAGTACATTAAATTACAATTTAAAGCAATTATGAATTCCAAAAATATAATTGTATCTTGCTTGTAAACTGATCTGTTAATCTAGGCATTATTGAATTATGATTGGGGCATTGACTGGACATTGAGCCCCACCAATGGGGGGTGGGGGAATCAAATATAAAAGGCAAGGCAAAGGACTGAGCAAACAGTTTTTGAGAAGCAGTTTTGATGCTGGAGAAAAGGCCCCAGAAGAAGAGAAGTGAGCCAATCGCCTGAAAGTCTAGAGCTGACCTTGTTGAGGAACCAGAAGAGCTAAGCCCAGAGAGAAACGCAGCCCTGGGAAGAGAGGAACACAAGAAGCCTAAACCCTGGCAAATGTCGGCAGCTGTCTTGCTCCAGCACGTCGCAATGAACTTTGGTGAGAAGAAACTTATGCTTTATGGCCTGGTATCTGTGGACTTCTATTCCAAATAAATAGCTTTTATAAAGACCAACCCATTTTTGGTATTTCACATTAGCACCCATTTGGCTGACTAATACACAGGTGCTTCTCACTGACTTTTTCAGTTAGACAAATGCTCTCAAAGGAAGAGAATATTATAAGACACATCAACAGTCATGGTTAAATTCTTATTTTAGTGTGTGTTTTCAAAAAGTAAAACCCAAAACCTGCCAGGAAGCAGCTCCATGGCTGCCCTTGCCCAGCCCCTGCCCTGTATGGAAGTTCATGTGCTCACAGGGCATTTCTCTCATAGCTTTTCTGCCCAGTGTTACCTGGCTGTGCCCTCAGCTTCAGACTGCTCTTTAGAGATGCCACATGTAGGTGATATCTTTAATTGATATAATGAATTGTCCTTTGCAACCCAGTGTTCTCTTCAGTGAGATCAAACACAAAACTCTATGGGACTCTGAGGGCCCCATTCCAAGGAGTCTGCTAGATTATCAGACACAGTCACAGGCACAGTGAATCCAGAGATTCTCAGAGATTTTCAGGGAGTCTCTTATCTTCTTTAGGATCCTTGAGTTGAAGATCACATCAGACAACACCTGCACAGACATAACCATGGGGCTCAAACCTGCACTCACATCTACTATAACCACAATACACATAACCATGCACACATACACACACATGCACATATATGCAATAACCACACATTCACATGCACACACATAAACACCAATAACACACATACACACACATGCTTACTATTCTTATAATACACCCAGACACACTAACAAGCATAATGTCAGCCATGGGCACAAATATGTGCACACTCAAACATACACATGCATACCTCCACACATACACACACACGACCACACACACATACACATGTCTGATTTTTGAGCAATGGACCCCAATGTGTCCTTCTCCCTGTGTCCAACACATGGGTTCTTTCTCCATGCTGAACCTAGGTCTATGAATGTGGCTTCATTTGGAAAAAGAACCAGAGCAAACCTGAGCTATCTGCGACTTGGGAACTGTGTGTATGTTGGGTTTTCCTTTCCCTGAGTTGCCTGGGAGCCCGACAGATGTCCCATTAGAGGAGCCAGGCCTGCCCACCAAGGGTCAGGAGCACATGGCTATTCCCTGCACAGTCAGTGCTGCCAACACTCACCCTCCCTGGATGTGGAGGAGGACACTCTGGGCATATAGCTTATGTTCAGACATATACCTACATAGTGAGTCATGTTCTCAGTAGACCCTCAACCCCATGGGCTGAGTCAAGTACAGCCCTGGGAAGGGCACCCCCGAGGGGCTGGCCAAGGAACCTGGGCCCCGGAACAATGAGCTTCATAGTAGGTAACAATCCCTCTAAGTCAGTGTCTGTCACAGGCCTCCTGGTCCTTCCCTCCTGGATGACGTTTTCTCTTGGGCAATGGTTCCCCTGTCCTGCCACTGCAATTTGATCCAGAGATAAGAAGACTCAACTATTTAGTTCATAGATTTCCAGAACAGAAGGATTTCAATAAAATTTAAAAATAATTACTGTAAGAAATAAAAAAATAATCAGCTTTAAGTGAATTTAAATCCAGGTCACAAACCATTAAAAAGTAACTGTGAATCTAATTTTTAAAATAGAACTTCTATCCAAAATAAAGTGCAATTTTCCCATAATTTAACTAAGTTTTAAAAATGATGTAAAATTATTGAATGCAGTTTCAGGAAGCAATATTTATGAATGCCTAATAATCTCATGAAGAGAGGCTGAACATTTATAGTCATGAGAGAAAGGTAAATGGTATTCACAGCAGATTACCACTTCAAACTTACCAGATGTCTATAACAACATATAAAAAATGATTAAAAGTTATAAAATTGTGAAGAAAAAATGAGGATAATGAAAATACACTGAAATTGCGTTGTTAAGGGGGTAACTTAAGCAGGTAGTAGATGTAGATATTATACCTGAATTACTAATAAATAATTGAATTTTTAAATTATAAATTATTAATGAAATTATTGTTTAATAATACAATTATTTCATCATGAAGAAATTATGATAATATTAAAAAGGCATATAATCAATCAAAGCATATTCCAGATTTAATAGCACCAAAGTATGTATATGAATACTCAAAGGGGAAATTTTGGGTCATGCAGGTTATGGGAATGAAAGTTAGATGATATAAACATGGGACAATATAATACAATAAGCCCTATTGTGGATGATAGACTGGAGTTAATAGTAAAAGTATGAGAATGTTCTTTCATGAATTATGACAAATGTATGACACTAATACAAGGTGTTAATAATAGGTTGTTATATTAGAAAAAAATAACTAATGTAAATTAGGGACTATAATTAATAGTGCTATTTTTAAATTATTTCATCAATCATACAAAAGGCACAACATTGGTCCAAAGTGTAACAATAATGGCTTTATGCGAACATTGTACTTTTCACATGACTTATCTATAAATCCACAACTTCTGTAATTTAAAAGAACACCTAATTATAATTTTTACAAAACATAATCCTAAGTGGAAAAAAAGATACAATGTACTAGATATTTTGATTGTTTTTATGTAAAATTCAAAAATAAATCTATAAAGACAGAAATATATTATTGGTTATGTAGAGAAGGGAAGGATAGAAAAATTCAGCTGTGACTGCTGAGGGGTATTGGATTTTTTCTTTTTGGAGTAGTGAAATTTTTTTAAAATTGATTGTCGTGATGAAAACATAACTCAGTGAATACCCTAAAAACCATAGAACACTTTGGATGGATTGTATCATAAGTGAAAATATCTCAATAAAACTGGTTTAAAAATGATCAGAGGAAGCAAAACAGAATATAACAACAAAAACAATCAAAAATCATGTTCTACCTAAAGATGCCAGAAAATGAAAAGAGAGTAAATAAACAAAAAGTAAGTTGAGGGAAGCAACGAATTGGAGATTTCAAAAGTATTGAGCTCATGTTGGCACTTTGTCCCATAAGAGCCCTGGATGTGGTCAACCCAAGGTATCTTTCTCCTCCCTCCACTTCCTGATCATTCTGGGAAGTGGGAGATGAATGTCCCTAGGTCAGTGTAAAGTCTTCCCAAGAATAGATCAACTCCATGGCAACCTGGAACAGATCACCTGGAATGACCCCTCAGTTGGAGGTATCATTGCTGAGACATTCACTGAAAGGATGTCATTTTTTTCTCAATAAGAATATCCAACATCCCATTACAAAGTGTAGGAAGGATGGTTGTGATTCAGAATATAACCTCCATCACAGGGTGACAGAGTCAGTCCTGTAGATTTTGGGACACTTTACTGCCACTATCTCATTCAGTTACTCATCTACAAAACGGATATACTTATCCTAATTGCCTCGCCGAGTTATCATGAGGGAATTTTGTCAAAAGTTATCTCCATTTTCAATACTTTCCATAATATTTAAACAGTCTCTGGAACTTGAACAGAATCTGGAAGATTATATTGCATAGTAAATGATTTAATGAATCACTGAATGAATGATTTGTCTTACTGAAGGAGATGAAGGAAATATGAAGCTCCTGAGTCATGGTAGAGGACAGATGACAGAGATTAACAGGATACAAATCTGAAATTCCTTTATGATGAATGAATGACACAGACATTAGTGTGGGTAAAAGGAAGGTGGAAGGATTTCCTGAAAACAATAGAATTTCATTGAGCCTTCACTATGAACCAGGTCCTGGGGGACATTCATTTGTGGAAGACCCTTCCCTGTCCTCAGGGTATGATGGGAGAAGTTGGGATACAGACACAGATTTCTACTACATCATTCATTCCAATTTACAGGTTTTATTAGTCAACCAAAAGGGTGCTGATGCAAAATACCAGAAAATGAGTTGGTCTTTATAAATGGTATTTATTTGAGTTAGAAGCCCAAAGTTACTAGGCCATAAAGCATAAGTTTCTTCCTTCAAAAAAGTCCATTGCCCTGTGTTAGAGCAAGACAGCTGCTGATGTTTGCCAGGGTTCAGGCTTCTTGGGTTCCTCTCTTCCTAGGGCTGCATTTCTCTCCAGGCTTAGCTCCTGTTTCCTCCACAAGGTCAGCTGCAGACTGTGAGGCACTCTAGGCTTTGCGTCTCTCCACAAGGCCAGCTGTGAACCCTCAGGCAAATGGCTCATCTCTATCCCAGGACCTTCTCTCATTCTTCACCAGAACTCCAACATCAAAACTGCTCCAACATTGTCCTTTGCCATGTCTTTTATATTCGATTCCCTCACCCACCAAGGGGTCGGGCTCAAAGCCCTACTGAAGTGACCCAGTCAATGCCCTAATCATAACTTAATCATGCCCAGATTAACAGATCAGTTTACAAGTATAATTCAATATCGATTTTTGGAATTCATAATTACATCAAACTGCTACACAGGTATAATCAGGAGATAAAATAAACTTTATAAATGTGCCTGTGGTAGATTGATTATTGTACACAAGCAAAGACATCTGCTGGGTTTTAATCCAGATTCCTCTGGGTATGTTTTTCCTATTTAGGACCCTTTGAAGAAGTACTATTCTTTATGCCCTGGACTCATTTGAGAATAGGATCTTCTAAGATCCTATTCAAGCATGGACAAAATGAATGATGACAGTTCTTGATTGACAGGACTGGAGCCTCATAAATAGAGGAAATTTAGTCAAAGCAAGAGGAATAAGAAGCTGGAAGCCAGCATATAATGGGAGAGCTGATACAAGAAGAGAGTGAATGCCATGTGACTGGGAGGCAGAGATGCAAGGCAAGAGCCCCAAAGGAGAGTGGCAAGCCAGAATGGGGATGATACAGACATCAGGAAGAAAGTATGGTCTTGCTGATGAATTGATTTTGGATGTCTAGCCTCTGAATGTGTTATCAAATAAAGTCCTCTAGTTAAGCTCACCAGCATGAGATTTGTTATAGTAGTCTGGCAAACAGTGACAATTTTGATACCAGGAAGAAGGGTACTGCTATTTCATATACCTAAAAATATGGAAGTGGCCTGAATTGGTAAATGGATGGAGGCTGGAAGTATTTGGAAGTTCTTGGTAGAAAATGCTTAGATTGTTTTGAATAGAATGTTGGTAAGGATATGGATATCAAAGCCATTTCTGTTGAGGGTACAGAAAGAATTGAGAAAAGAAAAGAAAGCTGCTACCATCATAATGAATATATTATTGGACATGTCCAAAGGTTGGTAAACATATGAATGCTAAAGGTAATTCCAGACATAACTTAGAAGGAATTGTTGAATGTGATATTTGAAACTGGAAGAAAGGTGATTGGTGTAATAGAGGCAGAGAACTTCGTGGAATGTGTTGTTATATCCAATGGAAGGCAAAACTTGTAAAGGATGAACAGGGGAATTTAGCAGAGGATATTTCCAAGCAAACCTTGAAATGTGCAACCTAGTTTCTCCTTGTATCTTATAGTACAATGTGAACAGAATAAAATAAACAGGATTGATGTCTCAAGTGCAAAAACAGTTGGAAAATTCTGACCTTATACAGATAGTCTACTTTAATACCAGGGCCAGAGATGGGTCTTTCATTGTTCCCCATTTGCTCCCACAAGGTGATTTCGAAGAGAATAGGGCTCCATTTTAAAGTTTAGCTAAACTGCCCTAATTTAAGGAGTTTAGTCATAGCACTTATGTATCCAGTGATCCTTTTCAGAGCAAGTTAAGATTCAAAATATACTTGTCCAAAAATATCTTCAGAAAATAATTTTATCTTGTGATTTAGACCCCTGAAACTACATGTTAAATCAAGTTTTTGAGAATTTTGTAAGAGCAGAAGTATTGCCAGTCTGGATAGAGGTAGGCAGTGATGGAAAGGACATAACTGTGTTATCAGAAGTAAGAACTGAAGATATATTCTTGGGAAAAGAAAGGTGCTTGCAAGGGGTGGGGAGAGTGAATACAATGCTTCAATATTTGGGGAGAGATGGACCCAGGATCCAGGATTCAGGGAGAGCATGGCCACTCTGCTAAGCCTTGGGAATTGTGGGCTTCCACTCCAGCAGACCAGGAGAATAAATAATACATCCCCAGACTTTAAAATGAAATGGAAATTTCACTGATGAGTTTCAGACTTGCCTGGGACATATAATCATGATTTGCCTTCCAATTTCTGCCTTTTAGAATGAAAATATTTATCCTTTGCCTGTTCCACCATTATATTTTATAAATGAATAGTTAGTTTTTCCAGCTTCCACAGGCCAACAGATGAAGAGGAATTTTCTCTAGATTGGACCAAAATCCTAAATTATATTCTTGAGATCTATTAGTTACTGAAATGATTTGAGTCTTTTAGAAAATTAGTATGGGGCAAATACAGTTTGCATATGGGAAGAGCATGTCCATAGGGTCCATAATTTGGTAGATTTAGCTGAGTTCCTCACCAAAGGCACCCATTAATCTTAATTTGTGTTCTTGTGTATATGAAGCCATTTGGTAATGGGAACATTTGAAGATGTATTATCAGCTAGGGTGTGAACTCATTTTAGAATAGGTCCTCTTAAATCCTATTTGTGAGCAAATAGAATGAGGGTAGAATTAATATTTATGAATTAAGACAATATTAAGATCAGAAATTTGAGCTCAATGAGAGGTGTGAGAAATTGGAAGTCTGTGGAAAATTGAGGGACTGTAATGTAACAAGAGGCAGAGATACAAACCAATGATCCCCAAGGATTGCAGCAAGTCAGCAACACAATGCTAGCCATCCTGGGTAGAAAGAATACTCTTATTTGTGCCTTAATTTTGGATTTCTAGCTTCTGAAATATGTGTGCTAGTACATTGCTGTTGTTAAGACAACTAATGTTTGGCATTTGTAATAACATCATGGCAATCTAAGACAGAATCTCCATGAAATCTTAGGAGAATTTCCAGAGCTTGCTTGAAGGACAAACTAGGAGGACTCACCCTAACTTTCGAACTATTGTCTTGCATAAATTACCAATGGTCATAGCACTCATATACTTGAAATATTCCATAGTAGCATGAATGCTCTGAACCAATGACTAATAACTTCACATTACATTGTTTATGGCATCACAAATTTGCTTGACAAAATGAGGCCCATAGACATTACCTAGTTAAAATATTTAACACACTGCAATTTATACTAAAATGGGCACTTCAATGATTGTGATCTGCTATATAAGATGTGCAGAAATGATTATTGTCCCCAGTTCTTCTCCATTTAACAGCCCTATCTGACCTGCTTTTAAATTGGGAAAGAATTAGTTGTGGTTCAGGGCAGATTATTAAAATCAGAATTCTGTGATTCTATAAATTATGATTCCCATAATCAATATTCTTGGAATTACTGACTCCATTTGATGAGAAATTGAAAGATATTTTGGTAATATATATTTGAATAATATATTCTGTTGAATGAATATTTCAGCAGTCATTTTGTTGCAACCTAATGAACTTATTGAATATCCTATATGCATCAGCAATCATAAAATAAATAATGACCATGAAATAGTATAAATAAATTCCATGTTCCCAGAACAATAATTTAAAAAGCCATAGATCTATAAAACACATAGTATAGTTAATAGTATAATGTGTTAGTCAGGTAGAATATCAATACTATGATATGAAACTAAACCAATTTATGTATTGATAAAGGGATGATATAGGTCAGAAAGGAAAAATATTTCTTTTATGTACATATACAAACATATCCATATCAAAACAAGGTAGAAATATTCAAGTATGTATACTGGGAAATGTTCATATTTATTTTTGTAACTAGTCATGCCCTTTTAGTTCATATTTATCACTAGCTTTTTCCACTACCCATTGTTCCCTTTACCTTCAGCAAGCAACTCAGATGATTGTGTTTCTTTGCATGGGGGTGTGACCCAAACCTAAACTCAAGAAGATTCTGGGCCAATGTTAGTCCTGCCTGTATGGAGTTGTTGCAGTTTTCCATTGGCTTTAATCACAGGGCATGGTAGTGCTGAGACCCTCTAGGGGATTTACTGTATTCAAAGCAGACTCTTCTATACCTCCATTGTGTAGTTGCATACCTATTGCCCCTTGATAAGCATGATCAATCTCCCCTGCCAGGACAGTAATACCCTTCTTTTCCTGTTGATTCAGAGGCAAGAGGAGCCTAAAGTGGTCATGTGGCTGTCAACTTCCAGTTCAATGGAATTTTTGTGTTTCCTGGTAGAAGTACTCCTGATTTTTGAACTAAGACCTGGACACCAGCAGAGCCCAAGAGTGCAGGGACAGAGAGCAAAAATTTTCCTTGTGGATCACTAAGGATAATACTAAATAGTGCCACTCCCATTTCCACTCCTTGATTCATGAATCCATGAATCTTGGCTGTGGGAGAAACATGGATATAGAGTGGATGTTGAATTAGAGCATATACAGCTACCTAGAGAATATTTCCCCAGCCTTGCAAGGTATTGCCACCTAGATGGCACTGTAATTGAGTATTCAAAGGGCCATTTCACTGTTCTAGCAATCCAGCTGCTTCAGTAAAATGTGGGACATGGTAAGAATAGTGAATTCCATGAGCTTGTGCCCATTCCCTCATGTCATTTTCCATGAAGTGGTTTCCTTGATCACGAGCAATACTATGGAGGTTACTGTGATGGTGGATAAGACATTTGGTAAGTCAATGGAAGGTAGTTTTGGTAGAAGCATTACATGCAGGGAAAGTAAACCCATATCCAGAGAATGTGTTGTAGGTAGAACAAATCACTACACCTTACGTGATGGAAACAGTCAAATGTAGTAAACCTGCCACCAGTTAGGAGGCTGATCACCTTGGATAATGGTGCCATATCATGGCCTGTGTGTGGGTCTCTGTTGTCAGCAAACTGGGCTCTCAGCAGTGGCTGCAGCCAGATCAGCATTAGTGAGAAATTCATGTTGTTGGGCCCATGCATATCCTCCATGCTTACCAGCATGGTCACTTTGTTTTTGAGCCCTTTGGGCAATGACAGAGTTGGTTGGGGATAGAGGCTACCTGGTGTCCACAAAATGGGTCATCTTATCTACTTGATTATTAAAATGTTACTCTACCAATGTCACCCTCTGGTAAGCATTCACATGGGACACAAATATACTCATAATTTTTGACCACTCATAAATTTCTATCACATACCACTTCCCTATATCTCTTTCTCACCAATTAATCAGGCATTACTAGGGAAACAGAACCAAAATGAGATCTCAGTAAATATTACAAGATTTTATAAAATTGTCTCACATGACAATGGGGATGCATAAGTCCAAAATACTCAGGGTGTTCTGCAAGCAAGGAACTGTGATGAAGGTCCATGATGAGTTCCCCAGGAGAAGCTGTCCATCTGAAGTGGAGATGGGGATTCTCTGAATGCTGAAATAATGTCACCTTTTAAGGTCTTCAACTGATTGGATGAAATGTCTCTCATTGCCAATGGCAATCTCCTCAGTTAATTTTAGGTATAATAAGCTATAGTCGCAATCAACTCACTAATGATTAAAGTCAATGAAATATCCTTAATTCAATTAGTCCAATTCCTTCTTGACCAAACAACTGGGCACAATTACCTGACCAAGTTGACACAATAGCCTAACAATCACAGTTAAGATTATATTGTTTCATCAATCACAGCAAAAGTAACACACTATTGCATAGTGTTCATAATAGCTAAAAATTTATGTGTACAGGGTGTATATGGGATTTATGTACTTCAGCATGTTTTATCTATAAACCTATTAAAGAACAAATAATTATATATATATATTATATTTTATTATTCACCTTGAGCAAATATACTTAAAAAATAAGGATTAGACTTAAAATTTGAACATTAAGTACTCTGATAATATCCAGAGGAAATTCAGTGCTTACTTGAGTTTCACCTGCTTCTGATTTTATTTTCCCATGATGATCTGAGAGAACCACATTTATTTGTGTCATTTATCAATTTATTTATGGAAGCTGTGCATTTTATACTTGAGAGTTCCTCTAACAGTCCCCACAAGGTGGATGTTTCTACTTCCATCTACTCCACTTGTATCAAGGACTGGTTCATGATCAACACTTTGTCTTATAAAAACCCCACATGGGACAGCTTCAGGATGATTTCTATAGCTGTTCCTTTCACACAAACTACAAGATCATATCAGCCACAAAAAATATTTCCTGAGCAGATCCTGGCCCACCTGACCTTGAAGATTCAGTCAACCATTTTAGCTGAGCCCTCTTTTCTCCACAGAGCAGGATTCTGCATGACTTGGCAGGATCCCCTCCACATGCTGAGAACCCACTCTATGCTACTTAGCCCAGGATCCCCACAGCATCTTGTGCAATGAAGTCATATTTATTACTGCTCACCAAATACAAGGAAGGAAATAATTTGGAGGTGCTCTTTATATATTGCAAAACATTTTCTTATTTCAAAAATTTTAAAATGAAAAATATTGTGAATATACCTACAAAGCAGAAGGGAAAAAAACCAGAGGCAGTTCTGTTATACAGCCCCATGCCTTGTACATTCTACCCAATGTGTACACTCAGTGTTTCTCCCTTTTATCACAGAGTTCTGCAGTCATTACCCCAGTAAATCTTTCAATGTTTTCCTTAGTCCAAAAGAAAAAATCACATACCCTTCTATTATTAAATTTAGAGTTGGTTTTGTCCCTTCTTTTACATTGATGAAGATGGATTTGGTTTACAGTACAAATATGAAAGTGTTCTTTATTCACTATAACAAATGTAAAATACTATAATGCATAGTGTTAATAATTGGGGGGTATATGGAAAAATATGCCAAGTGCTTGTTATGGACTATAGTTAGTGGTAATAGTATGATAATTTCTTTCATAATCTGAAACAAGTCTTCCACAACAATGTAAGGTGTTGGTGGAGGCGTGATGTATTGGACTTCTGCACAGTATGCATGATTATTTTGTAGGCTCACAACTTCTCTAATAAAAAAATGAAAAAAGCTGAGGGAGCAATAGATAAATTTGAATTTGAAATAGTCTTTCTTCTCCTGGCTAACCCATGGTAACCAACATGGTCCCATCACCCTCAACCATCCAATCCTGAAGATATCACATCTCTATCCCCCATAAGAGACATCAGTGCTTCTACCAAAGTAAATCCAGTATTTCACATTTGAAATGACCATGTACATTTGTCTCTAAGTACATACAGAAGTTATTCAAGAATTGACATCTCAAGGGGAAAATCAGTTTCCAAATTTTCCACCAGAATTAAACACTCTCATTTTGAAAAGAACATTTGTAAAGCACATGTGATTTTGACCTGGATCCTTATGCAAAACAAGAAAATTGTTTCTTCCTGGCAGTGTTGTGCATTAAGAACAAAAGGAATTGTGTTCCCTTTAGAAGATGGAGGGGAAATGAATGAGTGACCATAGTCATGGAGAGGGTAGGGAAAGAAACACAAGTTCTTAGGCAAGCAGCCACCTGGGAGCAGGCACTTCATGCAGCTGTTTTTCTGCTTTTTGTGTGTAGGGGTCATTGTGTGGACAAAAAGGATTCAGCTCACAAAGACCTGGCCATGTCCCCCAGAGCTCACAGCACACTGGTATCCCATCGGCCGCTCTCAACAAAGCCACAAGAAGTGGAGGTGACAATGTGACAGTGTGAGCATCACAAGGGGTCATTATGATATTTACATCCCATTTGATGAAACAAACAATACCTGCATGGATAGAAATGGTAAATGTTATTTTCTGCATGACTCCAGGCACAGAGGAAGAAAGATGGGTTCCCTGTCAGTGGAGTCTAAGGATATCCCTCAGCCTTTCACAGGTTTCTATATGAGCCACAGCCTAAACTATAAACTGAGCTATGGATAAAGGGCCTGAGCCTTGGGATAAGACCACAGGGACCACATCATCCATTAACAGTTAGCAAGTGGAAATGGAAGAAAGATAAAAAATAATCAGACCAAAGAGGATCGGATTAATGTTGAATCTGATGTACACACTGTTGTGTGAAATACATTGAATAGCTTCTCTCTTGGTTCTCATGTGAATCAAAGAATGTCATGATGGGAAATCTTACTGGGTTCTCTGACTTGAGTCTTACTGTGAAGGATTAACCAGATTGCTTTGAGCTACTCAATTATTAACCAGGGAAACTTTGGCAGAGTCATTTCTGCCTTCCTAAGGGAGAATAGGTTGATTTTGCTGCCTCCTATTGCAACAAGGCTTCCAATTCACAAAATCAGTGATAGGTCCAGGGATATGAATTTGGACCTGCTCCCTAGGAAAACAGCTGAAGAAGCCCCAGACACCTTCAAGCAACCAGCCCTTAACTACCTCCCTGAACATGCCATGGCAGCTGCTCTTTGTACTCAGTGGATCCTGAGCACCCCCTCCTAGCAACACTACAGATGAGGTTTATGGCTGGGTTAGCACTGCTTTCCCAATTGCTTGTCTTACCCAGGAATAATCTGCCATGTCCTCATATTTCAGGCTGTTTCATTTGCAGAAACAGATGGTTCTGGCCACTGTCCCTGGAGGTGGTGAATCAGCCCTTCCCAGAATCTATATAATTTGTTCTCTCACCATTCCAGTTAATGTAAGAGACACAATCCAGCCCCTTCGCTGGAACTTGGCAGGCTTAGTGCATGGCAAAGTTAAAGAAGGTGAATCTAAAGACTGAGCAGGAGAGGAGCAGAAACCCACCAGGCTCTCTCACATCCCCCCAGTCTCTACCAGCCACAGTTCACACAGGACACCTGCAACAGGCATTAGAAGTTTATTCACACATAGTCACATACACACACACAAACACAAATGTACACATGCATAACCAGTTTCTCAATAATATTGTCCTGGGAAATTGACAAAAGAAAATCTGAGATCAGAACAAACTTCACATTGGTTGCAACCTCTTCCTCAGTCTTGGGCACAGAAGAGGGAGCACTAAGGCACAGGGGAGGGGGACACCAGGTCTGGGCCTGGACTGGTTTTCAGGAACCTTGGGAGGGGTCCTACTTCCATGTCCTTTTACAGAGGGCACATCAGCTGCCTCCCTGCACCTGAGGCTCTCTCCTGGCCCTGCAATCTCTTCATCCAAAGCTCTGTGACAAAAATCAGTGCAAAGTCATGTGCTGTTGAATGAATTTTATTATTGCAAAGAGTGCAGTGCTTTCTCTTCCCTTCTCCTCCTGAAAATCTGTACTCATTTCCCAGGATTCTCTCTTTGTAGTGCACTCATGGCACAGAAGAGAGCCAGCATGTTCCCTTCTACCATCTGCCAGGTGCAGGGAGTGGGAGATTGATTCTCTCTACAACTGTGTCAAGGAAGAGGACAGCCACCCTGTCAATGGGAAATTACAATCTATTTCCCTTGCCTTTAAGAGAAAGCACCCATAGGTCAAACTGGGTCTGGACCTGGGAGCTCCATCTCAATTCAAAGGGCAGTTACATTTTTTGGCAGATGACATTCAAGGGAGCTAAGTGGATTACCAAGCAGGTGCTGCCTGGTAGTTTTGGAGCTGGTGTAGCAACCAGCTTCCCAACCATGCTATACATCTCACAGACAATTTCTCCTCTCCTCTCTCCAGTCCTCTTTCCTGCTCTCCGGCAGTTTCTGGTTCAGGTTCAGAGGCTTTATTTCTTCATCTCAGGGGGAAGGATTTCACCTTTCTCAATTGAGTATAACATTAGCTCTGTGAATTTTAATATACACCTGTTATCCTGTTGAGGAAGTTACCTTCTAATCCTATGTTTTCTGGGTGTTTTATCCAGAAAGTCTTTTGAATTTAGTCAAATGTCTTCTCTGCATCAACTGTGATTAACATGCAATATTTTCTTTCCTTCTGTTAATGTGGTATATGACTTGGGCTGATTTTCTTATGTCAAACAACCCTTGCATTCTGGGATAAATCTTTCTTGGTCATGCTGTATAATTTTCTTAATATGCTCTTGGATATGATTTGCTAATATTATATTGAGATTTTTGCATCTATACTCTTAAGGGTAATCATTCTGTACTTTTCTTTTCATGTGATATCTTCATCTGCCTTTGGTATTATGGAAATATTGGACTCATAGAATAAGTTAGGAATAGTTAACTTCTCATAATTTTTTTGCAAAATTTGAGAAGGTTTTGTGTTAGTTCTTCTTTGAGTGTTTCATATCCTGCCCAGTGAAGCTATCTGGTCTTTTTATTTGGACATTTTTGTTGCAAGGTTTTTGATTACTGATTCAATTTCTTTACATGTTATAGGTTTGCTGTGAGCTTCTATTTCCTCTTCAGTTTTTTAAAATTATGTGCTTCTAGGAATTTATCTATTTCCTCTAAATTATCTAACATGTTGGCACAAAATTGTTCATAGCATTTTTGTATATTCTTTTTAATTTCTGCAAAATCCCTGATATTGCCAGACCTTTCATTTTAGTTTCTATGTATTTGCATCTTCTCTCTTAATTTACCTATGGCTTTTTCTTTGACCCATGGATTAAGAATGTGATTTGTACTTTCTGAATATTAGTGAATTTTCTGTTTTTTTCATTTATTTATTTCTAGCTTCACTCAATTGAGGTCAGAAAACATACTTTGTATAATTTCCTTTATTTCAAATTTATGGAGACTTTTTTATGACCTAAAATGTAGCCTGTCTTGGAAAATGATCCATGTGCACTTAAGAAGAATGTATATTGTGATGTTCTTGTGTAAAGTGTTCTTTATATGTCTGCTAGTTATAGTTTACTTATCGTATTTTTCAAGCCTTATGTTTCCTTAACCATCTTTTACCTCGCTATTCCATCAATTATTAGATGCAGTGTATTGGAGTCTAACTACTATTATAGAATCACAGACTTTTTTATTCCAATTGCCAATGTGTTCTCAATATATTTTGGCCTCTGCACTTAAGTGCATATATATTTATCATTGCTATATGTTGTTGAATTGACTCATTTACCAATACATAAGATCCTCTTTCGTACTTGTGAGAGTTTTTGACTTAAAGTATATTTTATGTGATATTAGTA